>SKCR01028241.1:0-44125 GCA_019454045.1 Zanthoxylum bungeanum
AGCTAAAGTTGTGTAGAGACGTAGCTAGGATTAGGGATGGTAGTGGGTAGGGTATGGTGCGGGTTTGCCATTACCAAACCCGCACCCGCATATGTAAATAAATTACCAAACACGCACCATACCCGTTACGGGTTTTAATTTTCATTACCAAACTCGCACCGCATATAAAAATAAATTACCAAACCCGCATTGGTACCCAACGGATTATTTGCGGGTTTTTAAAATATTGAATTACTTTGTCTTCTTAATAATATAATTTTTTAATTAAATAATTTATTTTTAATTGCTAGCTGTAGTTTTCACATTTGTTTTTCATTTGACATATACAACATGCAATGTATGTATATACAGTACATAGATAACATAATGTATGAAAGACTCGGTACCATATGTTTATTTTTTCATATAAACATAATTAAAACGAGTTTTTCCCTTCATAATTATAATGATCTAAGTTAGCCAACTCAATCGATAATAAGCTAAAAGTAATTACCAACCTTTGGTCATATTTTTTATGCTAAGTGTAATGAAAGTGATGTTTACAAGGCTCAAGTGGTGTAAGTGTAATGAAGAAGCAGGAAAGCTACTGAAGTTGCAGCAAACACTAGCTTATTTTGCTCATTTCCCGTTTCTGATCATGTGAACTTAATCCAAATTTTTGTATTATAATTTTATTAACAAGTGTGCTTAAAAAAAACAATAATAGTCATGCAAAAAATCTTCAGTTGGGCAGGTTGCGGGCTGTGGCTGAGTGGGAGTGTGGAACTATGGATTAATATTTTAGGTTTAGGTTTTGTTAGTTGTTTTTATATGAATGTTTTTTTTATATTATCCTAAAAATATTAATTAGAAAAAATTAATATTGCGGGTATGCAGATACCCGCAGCGGATACCCGTATTTTTTTTCTTGAATACCAAACCCGCACCGCACCCGCAGCGGGTTCTGCTTTAAATTACCAAACCCGCACCGCACCCACTAATATATTTACCAAATCCTACCCATTGCGGGCGGGTTTTGCGGGTTTGCGGGTAAAATTGCCATCCCTAGCTAGGATAGCTGTCAAATGATAATTATTTCGGATGCAGTATGAGGGAAAGAATTGTAGAATTCAGCTGCATTCCATCTCCAAGAACCATCCAATGCAACTTTTGGTGGAAGATTTGCATGTTGAAATTTGTGGTGAAAGCATCTAAGAAAAAATCTTCTTTATTGACTTATGAAGCAAAACTCCAAGTTTGCTTTAGGTGCATTCCTTAGGTGGTTGTAATAGTGAGCTTGAGTTTCACTATAAATAGAGAGCTCATTTGAGAGCTTATATCATCGCAACAATTAAGGTTTAAGTAAAGAAAGCTTAGATAGTGTAAAAAATGAATTTTTTTGTAGAATTTCAAATATTTGTAAATTCTATTTTTTCTTATAAACACTCTTCAATAATTAGATAATCACATTAACAAACACTGCCACACTCTCAAATTCCACCCAAATCAAAAAAAAAAAAAAAAAATTATTGAACAAGTCTTATTTTGTTGTAATGCAAGCAAAAATGCAATTGTTGGCCGAAACCAACTTTTGCAACAGCATATTCGGAGCGAAAGCTGGATTTAAAATTAAATATTTGTTTGCTGAGACAAAAGGAATTATCAATCTGTTAAGGCATCAATCTGTTACAAATGGTGTCCTGAAAATGGGATTTGACCTGTTTGATGAATCCGTGAATTAGAAATTAGTCATGAGTTCGATCTAATTAAATATTAAAATCAGATTTTTTAAAATCAGTCAAAATCAAATAGTTCTTAAATTTTTTTAAATCAAATTTAAAATTTTTATAATTTCTAATAAATTAAATTATTTATGACACCATCTAATTTTATAATTCAATCAAAATAATTCAACCAATCAAATTAATAATCTATTGAATTTTTTAGATCACCTATTCCATAATTAGTAATGTTTTTGAAACATTGGTTACAAGATTTTGAGAAAGTTCACCGACTCAATCAGACCATTCGAAATAAATGGACGGTCAATATTAGCGAAATTTCACCGCTAAAACAATAACACGTGTCCAAGTTGTGCTAGATTCTACGGACATGGGGACCACGTGCTTTACCTCTCTCGAAGCAGCAGCTTCAACGAACAATTCAACATCAAACTCTAAAACTCACTTTTTTAACGTCTTAACAACTCTCTCTTTCCCTTGCTTTAATCATCAAAATGGCGTCGTTTAGCGAGGCACCACCCGGCGATCCAAAGACCGGAGAGAAGATCTTCAAGACCAAGTGTGCTCAGTGCCACACTGTCGAGAAAGGCGCCGGTCACAAACAAGGTCAGTTACCGTCACTTTATCTTCTCTCTGATTTGATTTGGGTTTGTTTGGATCTGATAATTTGTAGATTGATTTCAGTGTGTGGGTTCAAAATTATAGACGGTTTAGGGTTTATTGAAATAATAAATTTGGAATCTAGGGTTTTTACGGGTTGAGTGTAAATTGGTCTTGTAATGTTTCTTATTGTATTTAATGATTTAAGCTACCGGAATCTAGGGGTTTGATTGGGTTAGAGTGTAGATTGGTTAAAAGTTTTTTATTTTTTTTTTATTTTTTTACTTGTGTTATTTTTCTAAAATTGAATTGTGAATTGCAGGGCCAAATCTGAATGGATTGCTTGGAAGGCAATCTGGGACGACGCCTGGTTACTCATACTCTGCTGCTAACAAGAACAAGGCTGTTGTTTGGGAGGAGAAGACTTTGTATGATTACTTGCTCAACCCTAAGAAGGTATGATAGCAATAACTTTGGTATAAATCTTGTCTATGAAGTTAGGATAGTTCAATGTTAGATATGATAGGAATAACTTGGGTATAAATCTTGTCTATGAAGTTAGGAGAGTTCAATATGTTCGTCAGGCATGTTAATTATATCCGATAATCCGGGTTTCATTGAAACTTGTGTAAATTTCATGAGTTTTAAGATCCTTGTTAATTTATATTAGCTTTTTCTATATGGTGGCAAAGATAAAAATGAGTTTGCACTCTTGCTTTTTCATGTTTTGGGATAATAAAACTAAAATGTAACACTATTTCTTTTTAGTGTAGACATCTCAATTATCCATCAAGTTAGGACGAGTTCAATGTTTGTTGAGCACTTTATTATGTTTGAAAATCTGGGTTTCCATCAAAGCTTGTGTAAATTTCATGAGGTTCAAGGTCCTTGTTAATTTGTTTTAGCGTTTTCTATATGATGGCACATATGAAATGAGTTTGCACTCTTGCTTTTTCATGTTTTGGGATAAGAAAACTAAAATGTATCATTATTTCTTTTCAAGTAGTGTAGACACCTCAGTCATCCAACAACGGTTTCTCTGTTTTAACATGTAACACTATTGGTGGGACTTGAAAGTGTTTGTTGGTGTATTAATGTTTTTTACTTGGGAGTTTCTGTGGATGTTTTATGATTCATGTAAACATGTTACAATACTTACTGTTTCTTTTCTTATCAATTTGCTTCTGTATTTTTACTTTTTCCCTTTCTGGTTCCTGACACTTTCAATGTTTGATGCAGTACATTCCTGGAACAAAGATGGTTTTTCCTGGATTGAAGAAGCCTCAGGATCGTGCTGACCTTATCGCATATTTGAAGCAATCTACTGCATCTTAAGTACTTGCCGATACTCTGTTCAAATTGTTTTTCGGTGCGGATAGAGCACTTAGTTTTTACCAGTAATTTAGACCGTTAAGGTTCAGGCATGCTCTTTGTAATTTGTGCATTGCTTGTCATTGGTTAATTGGGAATAGGTTGCTGTCATTGGCAAACATAACATACAATTCAATTCCCTGGTTGTAATTAATTATGTTTCATGAATTTTAGAGTATTTATTTGGTTGGCAAATGATTTTTCTTTTTAGTCGGATTATCCATGATAATAGTTATGGCTAACAGTCAATAACTAGTTTTTCCATAACCATTTTTGTGATGCAAGGTGTCACAAAATCAAACTGAATTATACTAAACCAAATTGAACCAAAATTTTGTTCTTTGCATGCAAGAATATTTATAAATTCCATATTGAGATTATGTTACATATCATAATAGAATTGTTATGTTCTCGTACTATTCCTCCTTTCACAAAAATTCGATATGATTAAATTAAATAAAGATATAAGTATTTAATTCATATAATTTTATATAAATGTACAATTGTACATGCATGATTCTTCAAAATTACATGATGACATCTATGAGGGATACATTAGACATTATAAATTAATATATTGTATGGTATATTATCGTTTGATATAATCTGGTGTAATATCCAAAAATAGCTGCATTGAACAAAAAAAAAAAAAAAAAATCGAAATCGAAATGTGATAAAAATCGAATGGTTCCAAACTCCCAAATCAAATGGTTTGCAAACTGAATTGAAATTTGGAAGAAACTTAATCAAACCCGAAATGGTCACCCCAGAGATTACACGGTTAAAGCCCTTAGAACATTATGTACGAGGCGAGATCAAAGCTTCCAAGTCATCTTCTAAAAAGATTTTAAAGACATCATACGTGTTAGGAGAAAACACATCCAATACTTGAGTTGTCACTCTTTCCTAAAATAGAAAATAAAGGGAAATAATATCAGCAGACAATGATACCTCAAGAAAAGCAGTTAATGAGTTTTTACTGATCATCCTTTACAAACTTAAACTGACGGCTCGTTACGACATGGTTCTTATAATCTCTGCTTATTCTGTTGCATGTTTGTGATTGCCTGCAGCTATGAATGTCGATCTGGAGTTATGTCGTTTGGAATGCTATTAATTAAGCCATATCATGCAATAATATTAGTACATTAATAATGGGAAAAATCCCATTTGATAGTATTTTTGAAAGGAAAAAAATAGTGGAAACAAGTAGAATAGTCTTTTAAGGGCAAAAATGTTTGAACACAACAATTTTAATTTAGACTTTTTTGTTATACAAGCTTCGGGAATTTTTTTCTATAAAATGCCTAACAAAATAGGTTTCTCTTACTCGTTATTCATTTCAAAGACGAAATACTCCTTGAAAATAACACCAAACAGCTACTAATGGTTTCCAGATTCCCCCAAAAGAAGCCACTTCATCCTGTTAAACTAGCTAAAAATACCATATTGATGTTTCCTTCTCCATCAAAAAAAAAAAAAAAAAAAAAAACCCATTACTTAGTGTACAAGACTCCCGCTATAAGTAGGATCTGAGAAAGGTCCTAATCTATTTCCCCCACTATTTAGTGAGTAAAAAATCTAAAATACTGACTGAATCAAGGTAAATCCAGAAAACAACACAAACTATATAGAAATGAAAGCCGCTATATGTTATATCTAGTTATACATACCCCGCCCACCATCAGAATATGTAACGTACGTATATCGCTATGAATAAAATGAAAGGAAATACGGAAACGACATGAAAAACACAGAAATAAGAAATAACAGCTCATGCCTTCTAGTCAGGGGAAAAAGAAAAGCCCAAGACTTGGCAATTGTCTGTCAGCATGCAGGGAATAGTCGTTGACTAATGAAATATTAAGTTTGAGACTCTGACTGCAATGGCCGACGAAGTCCTGGTATCTGCAACACAATGGATTTATTCTGGTAAATAACATAAAAAAAGGTAAAAGGAGCTCTTTCACTACTCTTCAGAAGCAAGCATGATATACCAACTCGAATAACAAGCACAAGGGGGTATAATCAAATTGTGCTATTAATCATTATAAGGAAGTTTTGGCACAACAGTAGTCCTCGATTACTGGAAAAATATAGAGCACGAGATTGGAGCAAATCCTCAACAGTGTCAAAGGAATCTAATGCTCTCAATATTCTTATATGTAGGTTCAACTGATCACTTGAGATCATTATATTTGTTGGTGATACACGGTGTTTCTAATTAGTAGCATGGAATTTGTCAATGCAGCTGAGGCAAGACCACTAGTACTACAGATAAGTTTGGTGCCTGCACAATAGGGAACACTTAAAACTAGTCCAGTTTCTTGATAACTTGCTTTGGATATAAAAATGAGTATTTTGTGATCCCCAATAAGATAGAGTGTGTACTTTCTGAGAAAACTGGTGCTATTCTTCAATCAAGTGATGAAAAGATTCCGACTATAAAGGAAAAATGACACTCAACAACCCTACATATTGTCGTAATGATATTTTAGCCCCTGCGGTTTTAGAAATATAAGCTTTAGTTCCTATAGTTTTAGAAAAAAACAAGCTTTAGTCTGCTGTTAAATATTTTTTTGTTAATTGAGTCACTTTTCATCTAATTTTAAAACAAAACTTTTACCATATTTGGACAGTTTTAGGGTATTCAAGTCATTTAACACTAATTAAATGAAAAATGACTCAAAATTAACGGAAAATATTTAACGACGGAGACTAAAGCTTGTATTTCCAAATTTGTAGGGACTAAAGTGCCATTATGGAAATCTATGGGGTACTTGAGTGTCATTTCCCCGACTATAAATTATTATATCTCTTAGAATGAAGAATAATATTTTTGAGTCAGAGGAAATTAGTGCTTGAAAGATATTTGGACAAAAGTACTAAAAGCAACTAGAGAAGAAAATACCAATACCAACCTCCACTCCATGAGGGCCAATTCGGTTACGAGATATAAAATTGAGTATCAGTGACGCAAATTCCTCAGGTACATCTTCCTGCAATAATGAGGGATATATAACTTATAATTCAGAATTAAGTAAAAAATATAAAGAAATTGTCTAGAAATATATTTGGTGGACCTGTATGGCATGCCCAGTATATCTGACAACTACCATTTGAAATTTCCCTTGCATTTGCCCAATTGTGAGAGGTCTGTTATAAAACAGTTTAACGAAATTATCAGAATATTGACTTAATGAGTTTTCTTGTCATGGCAGCATGGAATGACAGATATTAATCACTACCAAAGAAAAACATGATGTGTTTCCTGTCCCTCAGGTTCATGCAAATTGAAAAATTAATTGGTGGATTTCATGAATAACCGATGTGCTGCATTTATCTGATTGACACATTTGAAGCCAGGTGGTTCAAACAGTATAACCATAACACATACACATTGAAGAACAACGATATCAATAAACATCTTGAAACCAATTTAGAATAGCTGAACAAAACCAACCTGTCCAGCCTGTCTGTTCCGGCTAAAAGCAACAGCTTTGGGACAGGACATGACAGAAATTTCTCAGAAAGACCTTCATACCTGCAAGATATCTAACTAATTTAATATGAAAATGAGTTTTTGCAACCAAAGATACTAAGAAAAAATTATAAAGATCTCTTTATAAAGTCGGCATAACTCAGATTCTACTCAGGCATGCATTATATCATCATGTAATAGAGATTTGGAAAGCAAGATGACGGAACAAGCAAGACAATAAAGCATCAAGCACCAATGCTTTTTCTCTCTTCTCACCAGATAAACAGTTATATCTTCCTTACAACCTATGCTGTTAAAGGCGCCACCTAAACAATGCTTGGGTGAGTTTTTCAAACAGCCGCATAGGCAGCTAGGCAGTGCTTAGGTATTTCAAGTTATAACTCTATATATTATATTATATTCTATATGTTTGACTAGGCAACCCACCTTTTTACTGGTCAAAGCCGGCGCTTGGGCAGGTTGAACTCCCAAAAAGCATTTCCCTGCCTACCGCCTTTGACAACATATTTTACAACATCAACCGTAAAAGATCTATGGTTTTGGATTTAATGGAAATTCCGTAAATTTAGTAGATCAATTACTTTTTCAACACAATAACAACAAAATAATAACGCTCTCTCTCACTGAGATGATGTATTTTAAATTAAATGTGAATGTTAAATAACAAACATACCAGCCTCTCCAATATTGTTCAGTTTCTTCTAATTGAGCTCGGTAGACATAACTGCAACATCAAGTCATAATGATACCATCAAGAAAAATGACTTGGGAAATCTCTCAGTCAAAAATAGTACGAATGACAGATCACTTACCACTTCTTTGAATCATCATACTTTAATGTGGAAGGGATAGATACACGAGCAGAGTCAACATTTCTCAAAGAACCTCCTTTCACACTCCATTCAATCTGCGCAGTTTCTAGATTAACCAAGATACCCAAACTTTAATGGCAAATACTTACATCTAGCTTAGCACTACCACTGAGTTTAAAAAAGGAGTTAGGCAGATTTCAATCACATGCTATAAGATCATCGTATCTTATTAAAACTTTAATAGCAGTTTATGGCAATAGGTGCATGCATCCTTTCATACCCATTTAAATAGGATTTCAATTCATCATATTTACTTGATATAGTGGCAATTATTAATTATTACAAGGGGGAATTGCCAAGAAAGAATAATGGCATTCTTTAAGGGAAAAGAGACAAAGCTAGGTGATTGCAGGACACAACTTTTTAAGATCTCTTTCAGCCTGTATTACAAAGAATTTTCAAGTTATCATTTTCTTTATAGACCTAAATTGGAAAGGCATTTCAAGATATGCTGTTCTGTCGGGAGTGGTTTTGATGCATTGGACTGAGATGTCTTAATACACATCCAGCCGGTTATTCATACTAGTATTGGAACTCTGGTGCCCTACCCTTGCTGGTATACTTTAACAAGTTCAAGTGGGCCAAGCAGCCCGGTCAATCATTCTGCCATCGAAGCTGTAGGACCTATCGTTGGGCTAAGGTAAGCAGTAAGACGTATGGCTGGGCTAAGGTAAGCTAAGCTGTTGGTCTAGGAACTAGGCTCGATGGAATTAAGATGGAGAAAGATTCTTATTACGCCTTTCTAAGGAAATCTCCTCTATTGACTTGAAACAGTGGTATATACCGCCTAAAACAGTATGAGTGGAATAGCCAAAGCCAGTAAGTAACGAGGATGCCGGATCTGTGAAGAAGCTTACGAGGATGCCGGATCTGTGAAGAAGCTTAGAGGCTCAGAGCCAAGAAGAGAGAATGGGGAGTGAATCAAAAGGCCTCTGTTTCCCTTCATGGTTTGGGGGGCTTTCGGGTAGACACCCTTGTAAGGACTGGTTTTTTTTCTTTCCTAGACACCCGGTCCACTCTATATTTGCTTCTTTCTAGATATTAATACACTCTTTCAGTTTCCTATAGAGAAAGTAATAATAAGTATTAGGGTTTTCTATGTATACACCATTATCTTTTGCTATATTCTTCATTATCATCAAATCATTAGTTGCTTTCAACAAAGACTAAACTTAAACTCAAGCAAGTCAACCAAACCAAACAAAGCCTTTTCCCACTAGATTGGGTCGGCTACATGGATCTTTTAACACCATTGCGTTATCTAGGATCCATGTCATAAGAATTTCAACGAGTTTAACATTGATTGTCGAGGCCTAACACAACCCTCTTCTTTTATCCGAGCTTGGGACCAGCTATGAAAAGATATTACAACTTAAGCACAAGGCCAAGTTGGAACACCTCAGCATATGCAGAGTTTCAAGAAAGTCAACCCTTATAATCTAAATTCCGGTTATCGAAATCGAATATTACCTGTATATATCGCTAAGTTTATTTCAACCACTGCCTAGAGGCTCGGTACTGCATTAAATTGGCTATAAATTTCAAATATTTCCTCAACAACTGACTCGTTCAGATACTGAAATCAAGATCATGCACTCACCTCATGTTATATTCTTTGAAATATTAAATACTCCATCACCATTGGTAACATTAGAAAGACTAGAAAAATTGGGATATGAAGGAATTGCAGTTACTGCTTTTTCCAAGCTTGAAAATTGTTATATTCTTTGAAATATTAAATACTCCATCACCATAGGTAACATTAAAAAAACTAGAAACAATTGGGATATGAAGGAATTGTAGTTACCGCCTTTTCCAAGCTTGAAAAGTGCTGCATTCTGCTTGATAGTATTTTCTGCATATGGATCAATGAAGCCATAGCTGTTCCCTGAAACATTTGTCAATGAAGCATCAAAAATCCATTTGTTAGCAAATAGTTAGAAGAAAATGATGAGAAGGTTGTTAGGTAGAAATCAAACCTCAACAACATCCACAATTACCAGCCCATGCAAGGTATGTAATGTTTTCTTTGCAGCAACATGCACGGCAACCGAGCCTCCCATGCTGTACAATAATAGCATAATTCAAATAAACAGTGGTTCACAGGTAGAGTGAGGAACAGATGAAAACATTAAATTGTTCTCTTGACACGGAATTATGAAGGCCTGAAGATATCTTCCACTCTATTCACTGTATGATCATTAATAGTGTATGGAAGATGGACAACTTTGCATTAGATATTGACACTAATCACATATTTTGTATTAAGGTAAAGAACTAGAACAGCTGTATGTAGATCCACTCACACGAGTATTTAGCAACAATAAACCGGTGAATTTCAATTTCAGTGCTATCACTATACAAAGAACAAGCCTCAGTTGAAAGCCCATATTGTTTCACGTCATAGCACTTAGCTATTTACAATATTAACATGATCATTCAATTTCTCATGCCGGGTGAGAACCAAAGCCATGTAACCAATAAATAAATAAACGTAGACCACACAACTGAAACGCCCCATTTGATTAATGAGATTAAAAGTTTTAGCACTTGTTTTGGCCGCCTGAAAATGCATACATGGTAATTTTCCAACAAAATTTAAACTAGTCAAAGAAGCACAACCTGTGGCCAACAAGCACAATTGCAGGAGGTTGTTCACCATACATTTCCTTTATGACAGCTAAAACATCATTGCACATAGTCTGCACACACAGTTTTATGTGAAATTAGGATAAAATACAAAATTAAGTGAACGACTTCCTTAACTACTTTATTTTGGTAATACTTATTGTCTATACCTCAATAGAGAGATCAAGATCATTTTCTGAGGATGATTTTCCATGTCCTCTCAGGTCCATGGCAACTACCCTAGCTTTCTCCTTAATTTTACTAGCTGCCAATGCAAAAGAGAGCCTGCCAACATGAGATAAGCAAATAAGGAAATATGCACGTTTCAACTGGATGAGAGAAAATCCCACCCCCACAAAAAAATTAATAACTAAAAATACAGAAAAGCGTGTAAAAAGTCCTTGGATGTATTTAGTTGATTATGTACAAAATGTACATAAAAAGTACTCAAACATCTGTAAGTATATTGACATTTGTTGATAATCAAGGATAACAAGCTTCTTTTAAGGGAAGTCTGAAATACTTCAATAAGAAACCCAAGAGAGATTGAACTACTACTACAAAAAGGAGAGAGGGGATAAACCACTGGTAACAATTAAGGTGATTAACCTAAGTTGAGTATTTGAGTTTATATTCTAAATCAGCATTCAATCGATGTATTATAGAGTTGATATAATGAGCCATCATCTTGCTTCACGAGTTACAGTGTAAGAAATGAATATTGAATATTCGAGTTGAAGAATACTTGAACATACCCAGAATAACCACCTCCATGCAGACAAAAAACCACTGGTCCTTCAGTTCCTGCCATATATACATGAAAGACCTAAAACAATAAAGCAATTAGAAGAGAATAACTACAACAATTGGAAAATTGTGGGTATTGAAATATTTTCAAAATAGTCAACTAACATCATTCGTGTCTGGGATGGAGACATCCTTCTCTTCATCAAAACAGCCCACCCAATCCAAAGGTGCGTATTTTTGTAAAGAATTCCTGCAAAAAAAAATTGTAAAATAAGACAATGATCTTCTTTACAATAAAAAATGGAAAAAAGAAAAAACACACACATACACAAATTAATACTTATGATTTTAGAAAAAATTCATTTACGTTGTTATGTCTTCCCCAAACCCCATCAATTAAATAACCTGCCACAGTTATCCTTTATCTTCACATTGCAAAGAACTTCCGGTAACATCATCGAGAGATGCCATTCCACATCAAATAAAATGAAAAAATGGAATTCGCAAGATTTTTTCACCACAAAATTGGATACCATCTTCAAGAACTTTCCATGCGATCATATCAATGCCCCATGTCTATGAGACAATATTGATATGTTAATTTCCAAAGGAACCATGCAACTTATGCAGCGAATGGACTAAGTCAACAACAACCAACCATAGCTTATGCATTATTTGCTTGTTCCAATAAGTAGGTGCCGAGTTTGCAAGCTACCAAGTGAGTGTACATGAGTGCCTAGTTTGCAGGCCACTAAGTAGGTGCACTCTTTATGTTTAACCATTGTGTTTTAATAATGTAAATGGCATTTCCATAGGCTTATAAATAGCCTCGAAATTATTGTGAATGAATGAAAAGAATTATATTACTAAACTCGATTTTCCGGCTTTCCCATCTTCATTTCGTCTTTTGAAACTTCTTCTTACTGTTGATTCTAAAATTACCCTATCATTTGGTATCAACGCACTGTTCCGATTATGGACACTCGTAGCAATATCAAAGAAAGTGGATGTAGCACTCATTAAGGAAAAGATAAGAGAAACACAACTAAAATGGCTTGGGCATGTCCAACGTAGACCTCTAAGTGCTCGGACATGAAATTAGGAAGAAAGTGGATGTAGCACTGATTGAGGGGAAGATAATAAAAACGCGACTAAGATGGCTCAGACTTATCCAATGTAGACCTCTAAGTGTCCCGGTGAGAAAAAAAAGAGCAAATAATGTATGACAAGCGACGTCAGAAAAGACCTAAGGTCTAACTTGACATGAACATAAATCATTAAAAAAAACATACATTTTAATGAGTTTGTGCTTAATGAAATAATGACTTTGAATAGAGCACAATGGCATTAAAAGATTCATGTAACATACCACAGTTAGTGGGAAAAGACTTTAATTGGTTTGGTTTCCCAAAATGAACACACTTAACTTACCCTAGCTTTACAAACAATTCACTAATTGAGCTATTATTTTCCTTATAAACTACTACACTACCACAGAGTCATTTAGTTCACCAGTTACAACACAATTGTGCAAATAATCATTAAAATACCCTCATGTCAATACACAGAAATATATAACAATAAGATCACTTCAATCTTTCTACTACCCAAGTTTTCCACAAACCGTTGTACAATCCAGTCGTCACAATGTAAACAAAAAGTTGAATTATTTTTTCTTTTTCATTTGCTAGAATAAATTAATTATTTTTCACAAAGCACAATATCGAGCAGTTAAATAAATTTTAAATAACTTAAAGCACCAAATTTCTACGCTATGATCGATTTTAGACTGATGAAATAAGAAACTAACTAGCACGAAAAACTTAGAATTTTTTTTTTTTTTTTTTTTGTTTAATTTTCTTAACAATAATATTAAGATATAGAAACTAATAACAAAAAGTAAAATTAAAAAAATTAAGGAGTGAGAACTGACTGAGTTGGAGGACGATGAGGAAGAGAAGCGAAAGCGGAAGGCAAAGGAGGCTGAGAGGGTTCTTGTGATTGTAATTCTTCTTCCAAGCTCTCTTCTGGAAGTGCACTCATATTTGTCGAAATAGATTCCATTGCCTTTGCCTTTGGCTTTGATTAAAATTCTACTCTTTTATATTCAATTGAGAATACGAATTTGCAGATACTGTGAAACCGGATGTAGACTATCCAAACCACCTAGTTGCAATTTACATTGCGGGCCTAGAATAAACACCTAGCAATTAGCTACCGGCTTTGTTATTGAATAATAAATTAATAAGAGATACTTCTCTATTTATAGAAAGAAATTAAATAAATATAAAAAGTCATAATAGAAATAATAGACAACTAAAGTGGGAGAGGACCATATAAACACGTTTGCAACATTACCTCATTAAAACTTCATGAGTAAAACTCAATAAGACAATATCTCGAATGAAAAAAGAGTACAATATACTCAAATTTATTTGTAGTTTTTTACTTCAATGAATATACTTTAACTGATGAAATGTTCCCCTCAAAATATATTATCAAGATAATTTACTATGTCGATGCATGCCAACTCTATTTACAAGTTTCTCAAAAGTTGATATCGGTAAAGTTTTGATAAATAAACAAGTAAGTGGACTATATTCTCTTGACATTCATTTGATTGCTCTGTTGGAGTTCATGAATGTAAAAGAACTTTGGTGAGATATGCTTGGTTATGTCTCACTTGATGTAATTTTATTTAATTTGTGCAATACAAGCAGTATTGTCTTCATATATCATTGTTAAAATATTTGTAGCAGCGTCTAATTTGCTTGTACTATGAATATAATGGATAAATGACATTTACCATATATATTTTCTACTTGCTTCATGTAGTGCAAGTATTTCTGAGTGATTAGAAGATATAATAACAAAATAGTGCTTTGTAAATTGCTATGAAATTGCCATATTATTATAGATAAAGACATATCCTGTCTATGAGTGTGTTTTATAGGGGTCAAAGATATATTCTGCATCAGTATAACCAATAAGACCTGAATTTTGTGTTTAGCTCATTTGAATAAAATAATATCAATTCTTTTGTCCAATTAAGATAATGTAAAATATATTTGATATCATTTCAATATTGTCGAGTTGGTAGAGAGCTAAATCTTACCAATAAATTTATTGAGAATGCAATTTCCAGCCTTGTACATTGAGCTAGGTATAACAAAGAACCAATTGCATTAAGATATAATACTTTTGTACCAAATATCTCTCCATCATCTTCTTTAGGATAAAGTGGGTCATTTTTAGGATCGAGAGATCGAATAACTATGTGAGTACTTAAAAGATGAGCATTATCCATGTTGAAACATTTTATAAGCTTCTGAATATAGGTGTAGGAGCGAATCATAGTTTACAGTTATGCTTATGACGTCGGCGACCATTACTTTGTTGGGCTCGCAGCCCATATAGAGTACGAATAGCCCTACGGGGAGGCTAACCGGAGAATAATGGAGTCGCCACCCGGTATGAAATTGTTGGGATATATGCCCTAGAACTTCATGTAATGTGTAAACGGAATTATTTATTTAAAATAAAAGATGCATTGTTAATTTATCAATTGTTTTATGCATTGTTCATTTATCAATTGTTTTGATTTAAATCGCATATTATAAATTATCCAATTTACCATTGATTACTTATGTGCCTTCAGACTTAGTGTGAGTGTCATACATAATAGGATTTAAGTCTGAAGTCAGTAATCTAAAATAGTCCATAGAGAGTAAATAAAGCGGGTATTTTATTTGTGGTTTATCTATATATGCGGTCCATTCTATAAATATATGGCGACCTTGATCCGAGATCGTCCATAGGGTGACATGAGAATAAAGGCACCTTATATGATATGATCATATAGGACTAGACCCAGATAGAAAAGAATTTCTTATAATATCCGTTAAATAAAGAAGCTCATTTCAATCTACTAGATGGTCATATATGGATTGATCTGAATCCTGAGTGTATTACAAACTCATGCATGACAGGTCATGTCCTTTGATTTACAAAAGTGAGGTTGATGAAAAAATCACAACCAATAGCTACGTACTTTGGGGACATGGTTTGTTGTGTAGCTGTTGACATTTTATATAGATATGAAGTTCACTTCTTTTTGCGAGAAGTAGATGAGTATTTCTTTAAGGGTTGATTCGATACTTGAACGATTAGAGCACTTAAGTCTTTCTATTGTGAATAGAAGGATATATATTCATAATAGGTATGAATAAATCGTTCATTAGAAAATCAATGATACTTAAGGTAAAAATAATTAGAGTGGGGTAACAGACAGTTTGACTCGGATCTAATTATGAGATACTCGTGAATGGTCAATCCATATGTAATGAATATATCGATGGACACCGACTTAGTTCGACTTATATAATATATCTACGGCAACGAGAGTGCAGCTTTGGGTTTTTAGTAGAATAACTTAAAGTTAATAATTCTGAATATTTAATTAAATAGTTTAATTAATATTTCGGGATTATTGGAGCTTGGAACTGTCTGTCCATTTGGTCCTCGTGCTAGCTCGATATACTGTAGCAAATTAAATATAATTGGATAGTCCAATTATAAACTCGCATATATTATTAATATGTTTAATAATATATTGATCACACATGGAACTTATATTAATTTTAATATAAGATATTTATTTAATGTTAATGATTATAAGATAATCACTTAACATTTTATAATTTCAAATCTTATAATTATTAAATTATATATTAAGTTTTGGAAACAAATGGATTTAAAATTTGATTTTAAATTCATATATTTATTAAGATGGAAGTTACAAGAGTTATTTTGGCAATTTAATTATGTCTTAATGAAGACATTTAATAAAATAATTTTGGTTATAAAATTGGCCCCAGTGGTCAAAACATGCAAGGGGTAGGGGAAGGGTTTTGGTTTATTTTTTAAACAACCTAAACCCTAGATATAAATAGGAAAAAATGTATTCTTTATTACCGTAATCTCATTCCAAGAAACCCTAGCCTCTTTGGTCTTCATTTTCTCTCAAGAGTTGAGACAAAAGAAAAGAAAAGAAAAGAAAAGAAAATTTATGTGTGAAGTTTTTTATCTCTAAATCGTTTTGGGATTGTTGTGTGAGTCTAGTCTACTCTAGCTTTTGATGTAACGAGACATAGTACAAAAGATCATTTGGTGTCGGAGCAATATCTTTATTTTTCACTTCTATTAGACTCATGAGAGTAAGCAGAAAATTATACTCACTGCTGCCATATTTTTCTAGTCGTTTGTGAGTTGTTTATGTTGCGATTTTGCCCATAAAATTTGGAAACACAAATAGGTGTATTATGGACCATTTGAGACTGTTTTAGAGGTATTAATTTTTCCAAAACAGTGGCAGAAAAATCAGCAAAAAGTCGGCACCAAAATAGTGAGTTGTGCGCGCGTAAATGGTAGTTTTGGTGTGCAAAACATTCCAGTTTTTGGGCTCTTGTTCGAGGGCTGTTCGGGCTGGAAAATCATTAAAAATATAAGCAAAATAAGTCCAATAAACCTGGAAAATTTCGGTTAAAAATAGGGCAAAGGCGTAAAATTTGTCAAAGCCGATCCCGGAGCCTAACATGCTTCCACCGCACGAGAAATCGTTTCCTACAAAAATACTGTGAATGATTAATGCTGCACAACACCCTTCACAAGGGTTGACCTTAAACCCGTTTGGGTTCGAAACGGTCTCTTACTTATGCCAGTATAATAATTATGCTTAAAAGAGGTATCTCATAATCTTATGATGTAATATCACATAAAAGCGATTTAAAGGCATGCAAGTGCGCAAACATGATAAATAAAGACAATATATAAAATAAATCTTCGTAAATTATTACAAATTTCATAAATAATAATATGGATCTGGACAAGCATCACATTGGCCTGGCCTTGGAGAAGCCTTTCTGGATATGTCCTTAAGTCAACCGAATATATAATTCAATCATTATGTCCAGCTGGAGTTACTAGAAGTATGGTCGGATGTATCGTGTGGTCTAGAAATACAGAAACACTCATACATAATAACATATATGATAGACATGTATTTGAAGATATATTTATAATGAAATGACCATCTCCAGTGGTACGTGGCATTGTATCCCGAGTGCAAACTATATTATCGTTCATTCGGAATCGTCTATGGAACTTACGTCTGGGTTTCCTGAATCCACTTGAAAATATTTCTTTGTCAAATTTATCATGCTATTGTTTAGGTGCTTGTTTTAATCCGTATAAGGATTTTACAAGTTTGCACACCTCGTGTTCTTGTCCAGGACCATTAAAACCTTTGGTTGTTCCATGTAAATCTCCTCATCCAATTCACCATTTAAGAATATTATCTTTACATCCATTTGATATTTCTCAAGACCAAATATAGATGTTATGGCTATAAGCATTCTTATTGAAGTGATACGGGTCACTGGTGAGTAGGTATCAAAGTAATCAATGTCTTCTTTTTGTCTATAACCTTTTTATGACAAGTCTTGTCTTGTACTTATCTATTGATCCATCCAGCTTCATCTTCCGTTTGAAAATCCATTTTTACCCCAGCGGCTTACAACCTGGAGGAAGATCAACCAACTCCCAAGTATGATTTTGAAGGATATAATCAAACTCACTCTTAATAGCCTTTTTCGACAAAAGGTGCCTCCGAAGAAGACATTGCATCTTTATAACTTCTAGGCTCATTTTCTAACAGGTATGTCAGAAAATCAGGTCCAAAAGACTTAGACATTCTTGCTATTTTGCTACGTCTAGGTTCATTTTCCTCAACATTTTCATATTGATCTGATTTTTGGTTAACTTGATCACTACTTGTAGCAATATCAATGGTTCTTTTGAGAGACTCTGTTCTTTGTTTTTCTTTACAATGAAATATCTCTTCAAAGAATGTCGCATTCCTTGACTCAATTATCATATTTGGATTGATGTCAGGAATTTCAAATTTATGTACCAAGAATCGATACGCGCTACTGTTGTGAGCATATCCAATGAATATATAGTCAATATTTTTTGGTCTTATTCTCACCTTCTTAGGTTTTGGAACTATCATTTTGGCGAGATACCCTCATATTTTCATATATTTATAGGAATGTGCATGATATTTCCACAATTCATATGGTGTCTTGTCCAATCTTTTATGAGGTAACTTGTTCAGAACGTAGTTGGCGGAAAGCAAAGCTTCCCCCCACAAGTTCTGGGGTAAACCAGAGCTTGTCAATATGGCATTCATCATTTCCTTCAATGTTCGATTTTCACGTTCAATAATCTTGTTTTATTGAGGCAAATAAGGGGCACTAGTTTCGTAAATAATTTCATGATTTATTTGATTGTTGAAGCCAGAAGGAGGTTACAAGACATTCTTTGTGTTAGCATATGACAAGTTCATATGATAATAGTTATGCATAGGATTGCCTCTATAGCTGTTAAAGTTACGATTGTTCACATATTGTACTTGCTCGGCAGTAGCTTCAATAGATCGTTGACCCTGTTGATTAATCAATGCTGCTAGATGAGTCATGGGGGATGACATTTGAGCTGTAAGTGTAACAGTAGGATCCACCTCGTATATATCACCCACCTTAGGTACAGTAGTGCGTTCACTTGGCCATTGGAAATTGTTAATGGCCATCTCCTCCAACAGAGCATATACATCTTCAGAAGATTTCTTGAACAAGGTTCCTCCAGCAGCTGTATCGACCATGGTCCTGTTTGGACCATTCAACCCATTGTAGAATAACTGAATCTGGACCCATTCTTTAACATTATGTTGTGGTCATCTCATGAGTAGATTTTTAAAGCGCTCTCAGGCATCGTACAGATTCTCAGTCTCTGAATGCTTAAATATGCTTATTTCTGTTCTCAGTTGGGCTGATTTAGCTGGTGGAAAAAACCTCGCAAGAAATGTTGTAGCCATATTCTGCCATGTCATGATGCTCTCTATCAATATTGATTGCAGCCAACCTCTCGCTTTATCCCTTAAAAAGAATGGAATAAGCGTAGCCTGGTGGTCTCTTTAGTCACGCAATTCATCTTTATGGTATTTGCCATCTCTAAGATCATCTTTAAATGCATATTGGGATCCTCTACAGCTGAACCATGAAACTGGTTCTTTTGCACCATGTTGATCAATGCAGATTTTAGCTCAAAGTTATTGGCATTGATTGGTGGGGGCGCAATCCCAAAGTAGTTATCATCAATGAATAGCTTAAAGTGATCTCCGATTGCTACCTGGTGTGGGTTATTCTCTATATTTTCAGCCGTCATCACTTCGTTTTCAATGTTCCTTTCACAAAAGAAAATAAATAAATAAAAATAAAAATAAAAAAATCTAAATTAAAGTTAATGCTATTTGGTAATAGTATTAATATGAATTAGATTAACAAGCCCCGGCAACAACGCCAAAAATTTATTGCAAGATTATCATACCGCAAGTATACTGTGTCAAGTTTTAGTAAAAGATAAGTAGAGTGTCGAACTCACAGTGATTGTAATCAATTCTCACTAAGTACTATAATTGATAACTTAAATTTATTTAGAAAGCAACTTTAAAATAATCTAAATTAAAACTAAATACTAAATAATGAGATATAAGATAAACCAAGATGAGAGAGATTTTAAAGTCTGATTTCACCTATCTATCCCCTATGTATTTGCTATGCCAATCAATTCTTATTCAGTTGCATTGTTTATAAGCCAAGAACACTAAATTATTCTAACTTCTTCTCCCGAATGCCGAGTGAAAATATTATTAATTACCGACTTCGATATCCCTATAAAATATAGTAATTAACAATTCATTACGCTATGTGATTCTTTGTTAACAACTTCAAAATGATTATAGATTCTCCCGAACTCTACAAATCTCATAATTTATATTCTCTAGATCCTATTCAAAATCCCTTCTCTCGAGCGATAGTTTCTAAACATGCATCATCTCAATTTGTGGCCAACAAACTAGAAGCATTAAACAAAAAAGAATATAAATAAAATGAATCAAAACTTTATAATAATCAATTGGCAATTAAAACATAGGTTTAAGCGTAGACTACATCATCCTCTAGAATAATTAGGGGTGGCAGAAAAGCCCGAAGCCCGGCCCGGCCCGGTAAGCCCGGCCCGGCCCGGGCGGGCTTTGGCCCGGCCCGGGGTAACACGGGCCCGGGCCGGGCTTCACCCAAAAAGCCCGAGCCCGGCCCGGCCGGGTCTTAAAATAAATAAATAAATATTTTAATTTATAAAATATATAAAATTTTAAAATAAATTTTTTATATTTATAATTTTTTATAATAAAAAAATCGGATCCAGGCTTAAAATAAATAAATAAATATTTTAATTCATAAAATATATATATTTTTATAATAAATTGTTATATTTATAATTTTTTATAATAAAAAAATCGGATCCGGGCTTAAAATAATATTATTTATAATTAAAAAATCAGGCCCGACCGGGCCTGCCCGGCCCGGCCCGTTGCCATCCTTAAGAATAATAGATTTAGTTCATGACTAAAGATAAAAACAATGAAAATAATTTCATGAACATATTAGAAATCATTAAAGTTTGAAGAAAGAAACTAGATGATTAAACCCGAATCGAATCCATTCGTCTTCGGACAACACCGTTTTCGTCTCCTCTTGCCTCTCTTCAATCTTCATCTTTGGATCTCTCTAAAATATGTGTTTAGAGCACTTTAGTTTTTCTCCTCTTTAGGATTTTGGACGAATTTCTATATTTATAGGAAAGTCTTTGAGTCATTGTGCTTTTAGAATAATGATTTTTGAAGATTTTGGGAGTCTGCCGCCGCGTCTATTATGCAATAGATTCTAGGAGTCTGCCATTAACCATTTCCAATGGCCAAGTGAACGCACTGTTGTACCTAAGGTGGCTGGTATATACGAGGTGGATCATATTGTTACACTTACAGCTCAAATATCATCCCTCATGACTCATCTAGCAGCATTGATTAATCAATAGGGTTGATAAGTGTGGTTTATACCCACTTATTTCGACATCCTTAGCCTATTATTTTGTTATGTTTCGAGCCATTTAATGTATTTTGTAGTATCTTTTATATCTTATTTGTAGGAAGCATTAGAACATCGATAATAGAGCAAATACGTGTGTTTCGGGACCTATTGGGAGCATCGGACTCAAGAAGCAGTAAAAATCAGCATCAGCTGCGTACTGAAATTAAAAAGGCTATAAAGTTTGATCTAGAAAGAGTTACGAGACCCATAATATATCGATTTGTATCTACTCGAGGAAATCTAGTCATTTACATACATTTTCCAGGGAGTTGGGCGCCGCAGCGCCCACTGTTCAGCGCCGCAGCGCCCCCTGCGAAAGCCAGTAAAGTGATTTTTAGGGTTTTTAACATGTGTTATGACTCCCAGGCTCTACTATAAATATATCAGTTCGTCCAAAACTAGAGGAGGAGGCTAATACACTACACAAAACACAGAAATAAATATTTTTAGAGATCCAATGAGAGGATTGAAGAGCAACAAGGGGAGATTAAGGCGGTGACGTCCGAGGAGGAATAGATTCAATTCGGGTTTTATCTTCCTGTTTCTTTCTTAGAACTCTAATGATTCCATTAGATTCATGACTTGTTTATTATTGTTTTTATTTTTTGTCATGAACTAAACTCTTTGATTATGGAGAATGATGTAATCGATGCTTGAACCGTGTATTGTGTTTATCAATTTTGTTATGAAGTTTTATTAATTTATTTATATTCTTTTGAGTTTAATGCTTCTTGATTGTTGGCCACAATTTGAGATGATGAATGTTTAGAATCTATCACTCGAGAGAGGGGATTTTGAATAGATCTAGAGAATATAGCCTAGGATTTTATAGAGTTCGAGAGAATCTGTAATCCTTTGAAGTCGTTAATATAGAATCACAAATCGTAATGAGTTGTTAACTATTGGATTTTTATAGAGATATCGAAGTCTATAGTTGATGATATTTTCACTCGGCACTCGAGAGAGGGAGTGGATATTTTAGGATCTTGACTTATAAACAATATAACTGAACTAGGATTAATTGGCATGACAAATACATAGGAGACAGCTAGGTGAAATCAGGATCCAGAATCTCTATTGTATTAGTTCCTCCTATCAAATTATTATATATTTATTTATTTAATTAAATCTTTATTAATTATCGTCTAAATAAAGTTAGGATTATCAATTGTAGTACTTAGTGCGAGTTAACGCAATCCTTGTGGGTTCGACACTCTTTCACTGATTTATACTAAAACTTGACACCGTACACTTGCGGTACGATATAAAAATATCACAACAAGGGTCAACGATCTATTGAAGTTGCTGCTGCTAATAGAATGATCTTACCTGACGGGGGATATGAGCAAGTCCAATATGTGAACAATCGTAACTTCAATAGTTATAGAGGCAATCCTATGCATAACTATTATCATCTGAAATTGTCATATGCTAACACAGAGAATGTCTTGCAACCTCATTATGGCTTCAACAATCAAAGATCAGTGTAAAAAAAAATTTCCTAGAAGACCTCATGAGCACGTTTGTTGCCAAAACTTCATATATGTTTGAGAAGAATGAGTCGAGTCTGAATAATATTGAAATGCACATGGGTAATATCAGAGAAACAATGAAGTCCTTAGAAGTGCAGATTGGGTAGATTGCTTCTTCAATAGCTAATCAACAGAAATGGGCATTTCCTAGTTATACTGAGGTCAACCCTAAAGGGCAGTGTCAAGCCATTACCCTTAGGAGCGGGAAAGAGATTAGAGATACTCATAAGGACCAAGGTAGTAAGGACAAAGAGGCATCACAAAAGGAGGAAACAATAATAGAAGAAGAGAATAATACAACAGCTCATCCGTATAAGCCACCTCTCATCCCGAAGACACGTTTGCCGTACCCTCAGCATTTCAAAAGAAGAATTTGGACACTCAGTTTGCCAAGTTTCTAGATATCTTTAAAAAGATTCACATCAACATCCTTTTCGCATACGCATTAGAACAAATGCCTAATTATGTGAAGTTTATGAATGAGAGAATGTATAAGAAGAGGAAATTGGCTGATTTTAAAACAGTAGCACTCACATAAGAGTGTAATGCCATTATACAGAAGAAGCTCCCTCCAAAGCTGAATGATCATGGCAGCTTTAACATGTATAATATATGAGACTCAATTCTATTATGTGAATTTTAAGTAACTGAAATATTATATTTAATGAATTGTAATTTATTCACACGACTCTAATTTTGTCATCTCGTCTAATTTGTATACATACAGTTAGAGAATGACAATATAGATATTTGAATAAAGTAATCCACAATGCGTATTTAGAAGCTCGTTCATCAACATTTATGCCACATTAGGTACCCACTTAAAGGGAAGATTACTTTGTAATACGTAGAAGGTAATATTTTATAATTAAGGACTTGCCGCCATGATTTTTAGTTCTTAAACTCTTTGTTTTAGAATAAAGTTTATAAGAGTTGAAAGATAAGAGTTGTGATTAGATAGAACAAGTGGGAGATTGTTAGAGACTTATTATAATGTGTCCTTTAATAGTCCACTAACATTAATACTATTTATTAATTAATTTAATTAATAAATAATTTGTTACATTATTTGTTATCGGTTAAAGTTATAAATTCTCATTACTTTCAAAACTCCTAAAATTTCTCTAATATGTAACTGTGATTATATTATAATTAAGGGATTATGGCCCATTGTTTTCCCTATTTTATATATATTGTATTCTTGATAGGAGAAGATTTATAGTTCTGATACATTCTTCAGAAAAATATAAGAGTCTCTAGTCTAACAACAAATAAACTTGCTTATTCCATCAATTCATAGATATTAAGTGTAATACTATTTATAGTATTTAACATATTTTGGGATTCTTATTTATTGGAGTGGATTATGCTACTCGGAAATTGAAAGAATATGATTGCTATGGATGGAGGTAAGTTCCCACCATGCGCTGTAATTTTGATAATCATGTTTTTTTCTAACAGGTCCTACATGAGGGTTTCCATCTGCCCATGAAGTTAACCGAACTTGATTTTAAAGTGAATAAAGGCAAAATATATATATATATATATATATATATATATATATCTACTATAATACACGGGTAAAGAAATCTCTCACATTTATCCTCACACCATCATGCACTTTCCTTATTTGGTTCTTCAAGATACATTCGCTCAAGAAATTGTCTTTATAGTTAAAGATCCCAACATGTAATTTCTCTTTTACAGTTAAATTAGTTGATAATGGCATTGTGGTTATAACAAATTAAATTGTATTATTTTTTGTTGAACTTAATTTGTTACTTTTGAAATAATAAATTTGCTCTCTTAGTTATTATGTTTGTCACTAATAAATCTGTCGTTTTCTTTTTTGATTTGACTTTTCATAGGTTTTTTTGGATGAATTTGATTGTGTTGGATGTTATGTTTGTTGTTTTTGAACTTTTAGGGAGCTTGTGTGTAGAGTGTATTGGATTTTGTTATTCTTGTATTGTTGGTGTATAAGAATTAGAAATTTATTTATGTTGAACAAGTATGCAAATTTCCCATGTTTATGATTATGTGAATGTTGGGAAATATCATCCCTAATATTTTCATAGAACAAATCCATATTGGTCAACTTAGGATCTAACCATATATGTATTACTAGTAATAGATTTATCCACAAACATATTGAAATAAATCTAAGTATTTCACAATACAATTATATACCTTACTTCTTGTAGATATGTCATTAATCAAACTTAATTATAGTTTATCAATGAGCAAATGCTCATACTTATAGGAGGGGAAGTCAAGTTATTATATCATCACATGCATGACTTCCTATTCACTCACATGCAGTTAGAAACAAGTATTGATTACTATGTAATTGTATGCATTTAGATATTTTAATTACTATTTAATCACATGCATTTGGTATCTTAATGATTTCCTTTAACCCCTCCAAAAATGTTACCATCATGGGTGCACCACATGTTCCCCATTAATATTTTCTAAATGTTATTTTCCAACATTTCTAACATCTCTCACTCACACATGATGAGATCAATAATTTTTTATTGTCTCTACACAAATAATTCATACTTAGCAATTGTCTCGTTTGACAAACATACTTCGAGATCTCGCTTGCTATACATCTGTTAGGAATATATAGCTACTCGAATAATAGATAGAACCATAGTGGATTAAGTATGTAATATCCTCGATCATTTATCACATTACATCTCTCGATCTCTTTCGAATGTAATATTTATTTTATATTTATAATCATGTTTTTGATCACATATAACAACATAATTGGTCAACCGGTGAATATAAGCTAATACGATATTACTCATATAATGATCTTTCTCTTTTCTTAAATCTATCAACCTTGATTCAATTCGCTTTTCCAGAAAAGTTCTTTTGGATCGAATCTCTCATGATCTTTTAGTAACACTCCAAGATAGCGATCATCAATTCTAAGTTTTGAGAAGCAGACAATACTCTAATGATATGAAGACATGTGCTACAGTATTATATCATTTCCCATGGAGGATATGTCTCATAAAATATCGTACATATGATAGTTAAGACAGACATAATGTCTAACTCACATCTGACATTAAGAAATAAGGTGAAATGAACGTATTCACTGTAGGTCATATCATAGAGAAAGTGACCTTATAACGACATTACTTAATTTTTAAGCTTGAGCTTTCTAAGTTATCACTCAAATAATTAGTTTTAAAAAAATTATTTCATCTCTCATTACATAAAGTAATGAAGGTGATTGCCTATGTGAGAGGGTCAATCATTCACTTGTCTGATATACTTCCCATAATAACTAATAATATATTTATTTAAACATGTATCAAAATAGTAACATGTAAGCATTGAACACAAATATCAATGGGTATTAACATATAATGATCTTTATCTTTTCTTGAATCTCTCAACCTTGATTCAATTCATTTTTCCAAAAATGTTCTTTTGGATCGAACCTCTCATGATCATTTAGTAACACTCCAAGATAGCGATCATCTATTCTAAGTTTTGAGAAGCAGACAATACTCTAAAGAGTACAATGTGAGATTGAAATAATTTCAAGGGTCTCACACAATATCAAGAACGAAATCTTTACTTGTATTACCCAATAGCCGCAATTGTATATATGGTAGGAAGACATGTGCTACAATATTCTCTCATTTCCCATAGAGTGTATGTCTCATAAAATATCGTACAGATGATAGTTAAGACAAACAAAATGTCTAACACAAATATGATATTAAGATAATTAAGGCAAAATGAACTTATTCACCATAAGCCATATCATAAAGAAAGTGACATTCTAACGACAAAAATTTTCGGAACGGTTCTGGAAGTCTTCAGAATTGAAATTTAGAATTTGGAACTGAATAATATTCGAAAATAAGACTTTATGTGTTTGTAAATAGGTTGGAATATTTTTAAGTGAAGTTTCGTCATGTTGGAAAACGCGTGGTTTCGAAAACTGGTTACACGATTTCAAATTATATCGTTATACACGTAAAAGTTTCTTGTTTCGGCTATAAAACTTTCAAACGAACTCTGATTGAGCTTATTCATGAATCATCAGACTCATTTTTCCGAGACGAACAACTTTCATGTTGAATACTTTTCGAAATTTGAATCAGAAGGGCTTTACAAACGTGAATTTCTGAGAAAGTCCCATAATAGGGACCTAATTACAATTTTCGGGGGTCATAATGTAATTTTTTGAAACTTTCTTATAAATACTTCATAGTTTCTGCTTATTGCAAAAAATGCATAACTTCCCAAATCTCTCAAACTTGACCCCCATTCCCCAAAAACGGCATTATGCTTTGTGAGGCTTGTCGGTCGGCCAACTGGCCACCATCGGCTGGCCGACGGCCCATGAGGGTGCGCCCAGCCACCCCCATCTGAAGGTGGCCGGTAGCGGCCCCAGATCACCGCCGGCTGTGAGAAAAAAAAACATGAGCGCAAGTGGGCTTCCTGATCCCGGCTCGTCGTTTCGTTTCACGACCCGAGCCACCCGCCAAATCAAAGCTCTCGGAGAGTACTACAAGTTGGCGGTGATGAATTTCCCATTCCGTGCATGGTTGCACATGAAACAAGGAAGATTCAGATGAATAGTGACCCATGGTGAACAGTAGCTCCGATCGGAATTGTTTGGAGTCCGTACATGCCCTTGAAGTCTCGATAAGACCTCCCGGTAAAAATTCAAAATTTTTAAGTTTTCCGCTAAATATTCGGATGTATTAAGTTGTTTCGTAGAGTAGCGTAATGATATAAAATAAATTATTTGAGTATTAGTACTTTGAATATGTGTATTTGGTAGAATTCGAGTGAAAAACGGAACGAGTTTGATCGATCCGATAGATTATGTAAGTTTTTGGTAAAATTGGGTTTTCCGTGTATTAATATGCTTTGACCGTAATGATGGAAATAAGTCATATATGATGATATGATAGTGTTTAGATAAATCCATGTAGAGTCGGAGGGTTCGAGACTCTTCCATAGCATTTGCGAAAACTTTTTCGGAAGATTTTCCAAAATCGCGTAATCCGAGGATTTAAGTGAACTAGTTGTTTGAAATAGTTTGTATTGATATTTTAAGAGTAATGGAACTGTAAACATTAAAATCGCACTTGATTTGGTTGACTCAGAAAGATCCAGAGTTTTATCATAGTTAAGTCGAGAATACCGTAAATCGCGATTCTGATAGCTTTTCGCCATTTGTTTTGACAGATGTGACTAGGACCTGGAGTGCTCGCGAAGCAAGGTAAGTAACCCATGCAATGCATTCTGAAACCGTTCTTTTTATGCTATATATATATGTGTGTATATAAAGATGATTGAATGGTTAAAATGGTTAAAGATGGGTTTGAGAAATGACTTCGAGGTCGGGTATATTTGAGATAGGGGCCATCACAGGTACAGACTCTCGTTATTACTATAATATGAAGGGAAATGTTTAATGATGTTGATGTCTATTGATGCATGTGAGTGTTTGAATATGTAATAATATGTCTATGTATATGTAAATGAATAGGTACATGAATAACCATTTATACATGTATTTGAATATGTATATGATGATAAGCTACAGACAATTTGAGTATACGAGATCAGTTAATGAAATAGGTTTGTTATTGATTCGTACAAGTGATTTATTCGTATAGAGGTTGGAATAGTGAAGTTTGATGAGAAATAGGGTATAAACTAAGTCATTCATGAATGGGTATGTTTAAATGATGAGCTTTAGTATCAGATGTTTTCAGGTAGAAACTCGAAAACTGAGTGTGTTTGATCAATAAGGGAAATAAATGAAAGTTGTTAAAGATAAAACGTTTGAATTAGTTGTAATGTGTATAGTCATATGTATGTGTATGAGTGTTTGGATGATGACTTGGGGTGTTTGTCATGTATGTGTTTGTGTATGGGAAATCATGTGATGAGTTTATGTTATATGGTATGAGCACCTCTGAGTATGTTTAATTGGATGATTCATGGTGTAGTAGTTGAGCTAGTTAGGAATCCGTTCGGACGAAATTCATCTCATACATATTCTAAAATAGGTAATGAGTCTCGTACAAGCATTGTATGAGTAAGCCAGCCAGCCATATGTATGTATTGTTTGATGGTATGTTCTTTGATGTATTGATTGTTATGTGTGCTTCGTGGTTGGTTGCATGATGATTGTATGTGTGACTGTGTGTATATGTGTGTATGGTAGAACTCGTAGAATATATGGATAGTTTATACTTATGTGAAATGAATGAATGAATGAATTTGAAAGCTAATGTAAGTATTAGATGTTATAAGCATGTTTGTTAAGTTGTATTGGTATGTATGTATATATGTAAACTTGGGAATTGTTTTTACATGTATATAAGAGAGGTGTGCCATTGTATGTGTAAATGCATATGAATCCTGAATGTTAAGCCATTGAGGAAATTTGCATTAAATTGAAAAAGTTTGTTTCAAAATGAAGAAAGTTTTTTTAACTTGTCGATTTGATGATATTTCAAATATGGGTATTTGTGATAAATGATAGATATATGACTTCATATTTCACGTGATTGAAGTGGGATTGATGTTAACGATATACTCTATGATATTTGAGTTTTGCTTTGTATGCTTGAACGTTAGCTATGAGATTGGCACACATGTAGACATGTTAATATGAAAATTTGACATGCGTTAAGAATAAAGGATAATAACAAATTAATAATTTCTAACTTATAACAATTTAGTAATTCGGTTAATCTGTTGATATGTTTGACTTGTTTGCTGTAATACTAGCATGGTTACTTACTAAGTTTTTAAAACTCACGCCAAACCAATTCGTTAGTTTTGCAGGTTGGCTTCCAGGTGGGTCAACCATTTCAGCTTTGGAAGTCATGCTCGAGATGCGGATCACCCAAGCGGCAGTCACCTTCGCAAGTGTCATGTGAGAAGTTTAAGAAGTTTATGATATTTGGTTATTGCTTTATTTGTCGTGTTGAACACGTTGTTTGTATGTATATTAAGTAAATGTTTTGATTGTTTATGATGTGGTGGGCACATAGCCCTTGAGTGTTGATAGATGATATGGGCACGAAGCCTTTAGGTGATGATTTTGATGGGTTGGTATGGACCCGAGGTCCGTTATAATATATGATGTTTATTTCAGGTTTGTTTTGATGTTGGACTGAGATCCAAGTTGTGCGGTTTTAGGATACATCATGTCAGATTTTCGTAAATCTAGAGACTTATGGAGATGGGTCAATCCTGTCTCCTGCAGGTAGCATCCTGCCTCTGGTGGGGTGTTACACTTGTATTACCCTTAATAGCCGCAATTGTATACATGATATAAAGACATGTGCTACAATATTATCTCATTTCCCATGGAGTGTATGTCTCATAAAATATCGTACAGATGATAGTTAAGACAAACATAATCTCTAACTCACATCCGACATTAAGATAAGTAAGGCGAAATGAACTTATTCACTGTAGGTCATATCATATCGAAATTGACCTTATAACGACATTACTTAATTTTTAAGCTTGAGCTCTATAAATTATCACTGAAATAATTAGCTTAAAAAAATTGTTTCATCTCCTATTAACATAAAGTAATGGACGTGATTGCTCATGTGAGAGGAATCATTCACTTGTCTGACATACTTCTCATATTAATTAATAATAGATTTGTTTAAACATGTATCAAAATAGTAACATGTAAGTATTGAACACAAATATCAATGAGTATTAACATATAATGATCTTTCTCTTTTCTCGAATCTCTCAACCTTGATTCAATTCGCTTTTCCAGAGATGTTCTTTTAGATCGAATTTCTCATGATCCTTTAGTAACACTCCAAGATAGCGATTATCAATTCTAAGTTTTGAGAAACAGACAATACTCTAAAGGGTACAACGTGAGATTAACATAATTTCAAGGGTCTCACACAATATCAAGACCGAGATCTTTACTTGTATTACCCTTAATAACTGCAATTATACACATGATATGAAGACACGTGCTACAATATTCTCTCCTTTATGAAGACATGTGCTACAATATTCTCTCATTTCCCATGGAACATATGTCTCATAAAATATCGTACAGATGATAGTTAAGACAAACACAATGTCTAACTCACATATGACATTAAGATAAGTAAGGTGAAATGAACTTATTCATCTTAGGTCATATCATAGAGAAAGTGACCTTATAACGATCATTTTTAAACCAAAATATCCATTTTTTCTTCTATAAAACTTGAAATAAAATGAAAAATTGCACAGCAGCTAGTTGCCATGAATGGCAGCCACATATGATAGATTGGTTGTTATAGAATGGCAGCCACGTGTCAAAACTGACCCGGATTATTAATGGTGTAGTGAGCTTACAAAGGTTTACAACTTCTCGGGTCTTACGCAAGTCCGTTACAAATCTCTCAAATAATCGGGTTTCGACCAGTTTTTTCTATCTCTATCACTAGTTTGTAAGCTCTTACTTTTTTCCAAATCGTAAGATATGAAAATTTCTATCTTAAGAACCCTCATTGAATCTAGAACTTCAACCCCTTTATATAGGCTTCAAAATCTACTATTTCACCGCCCATGACGTGAGCTCATGTCATTGTCATCATTGTAGTAACAACTCTCATCAACTACCCACAACTCGGCCAATCAGAACACTCACTTTTCACAGTCATCACACGGGCCTATGGCAGCTCTGCTCTGCCACTTCCCTGTCACTACACCGCCCTATGGCGGGTGGCAGGGGCTACTTCCAATGAGAATTGTTACTTTTCCCACAATCATCATTAGCCTTCTAGAAGCTTATCATTTCAACTAGGGTATACGTCACATACCCTTAAGAACAAAATAACTGTGGTCCCAGTTCCGTTCCTTGGGTCGACATATCGAGGTGAATGATGCTTGGTCAAACTTCCTTACTTCTCAAATCAGGTCGAGTTCACAAAAAATGACCACCTCGGGTCGATTTCCACAAACACTCAAATGCTGCCAAATTCAACACTTATTCTTTAGGTCGGGTCGGTATCCCAATTTACTCTATCGACCGGTTCTGCCATCGGGAGAACTTCTCATTTCATGTCACTCGGACCCCTCTGTCTGTCTTCAGTCTCTCAGAGCTAGTGGACCTTCTCCATCTTCTTCTGATAAAGTAAAAAAATCATTCCACAATTCTTCGATATTTGAACTTGTTCGGGGTGAAAAACCATCATCAATAATTTTAATATAGAAATTATGATATTTGATGACGTTAGAGAACAAACAATTTTGTATCCAAGCAACATGGCCAATGCTAGTAAGTGGTCAAATGTAAGACAATGTTGCTGATGCATGATCGGTTAAAACAAAGAAAAGTAGTCGCCTCTAGGTGTTGATGGAGTGATTTTTAAGTATTTTTTTATCGCCTACTCAAATTGAAATCTTAGGAAATTGAGGTTTAAAAAACAATTCGAGTTTTCCAGAGCTTTCCCTAACCCATATTATTATCTTTTAAGAAAAAAAGGGGAAAAAATTATAATGGCAGTGTAGTTGGACACATTCTAGATAGTCGCTAACAATGACTATTGTTTTCATGTTGTCGTTTTGATAATTTTGAATGAAAATCAAGATTTATTTCTATTGATATATTATATTATGAAATCTATTGAAACTTTATATACATACACTTGTAATACAATCTAGATTTGCCAACCGTTAAATTTGAAAATCTTCTCTCATAAATATACATAAAGAAATCTATTATTTCCAATAAAAAGAAAAAAAGAAGAAGCAAAAATCTTATCTATCTAGCTTAGATTATATAATCTTGTATAATTTCTTGATGAAGGACATGTTAACCCGATCTCTATTTTTCGTAGATAATGTTTGGTCCATGTCAAATAGTTAACCGACTCGGAACGAAATCAATACTAGAGGTGAGTATATCCTAATGACAAAAATAAAAGTAAAATATAAGAAAAGACAGAATTACAAGAAAAATAAATAAAATGAGACCATCAATGTTTCATTCAAATACTCGAAAAATGTTATTCTCAAGCATTTGAATGATCTGGTTGCTTATGTGGGGTTAAATCCTCGATTAAGATGAAAATTTAATAAACAATAGAAAAAATGTTATTTTAGCTTTAAATTATCAAAAACATCATCATAAATGAAAAAATTATTACCAAAAATCCAATGATAATAAGAAAAAATACATTTTAAAGAAACCTTCCAAGAGAAATCTCAACTGACCATGAGTAATAATTACTCTATAGTCTATACAGCTATCACATGAATAAATAAAGTCAGTCATTAAACTGGAGGCCCGATGACCATTTCAGAATTATTTGGAGATAATTTGATATTAACAAAAACATTATGGGTTAAATTGAAATGAATCCTTACAAATTGGAAAACCAAAAGGTAAGTGAAATAAAGAAATTAATAAATAAATAATGAGAAAAGGAAAAGGAAAAAAAAAAAGCACCCGCCATTGCTGGGAGAGAAGATTGTTCTCCAATTTACTCTCTCTGTCTCTCTCTCACAAATTGAAGCTCAATTTTTTTTATAAAAAAATCAATGGGGGATTCGGAGGAGGTGAGTGCAGATTTGTTGAAGAACACGCCGTCAAATATAGCGAGATTGGAAGATGAAATAGAGCATTGTAAAGGACGCCAAAAGTACTTGGCACAAACGCCAAGTCCCTCTGATGGTGGCGATGTTCGTTGGTACTTTTCAAAGCTCCCTTTGCTTCCCAACGGTCAGTTTTAAATTCACCTTCTTCAATTTTCCATTTTGAAAGCTTTAAATTAGATTAATTATTACACGTGGCGTGAGAGTAAATTTATTGGAATGTTTTGGTGTTTTCTACAGAGCTTTCTGCTTCGGTTCCTCGAACTGAGATTGTTGGGAAGAGTGATTACTTTCGTTTTGGTATGAGAGATTCTCTTGCTATTGAGGCATCTTTCTTGCAGGTCATTTTTCTTTTTCTTTTCTAATTTATAACGAGATGACTTTGCTTATGTTATGCTAAATGACATTACCACGTCGGCGGTGACGGAGACTAGACTTTAATTGAGAGGGGCTACTTTGAGTCATTATTTACTGGGAGCTTGACAATAATTTAGTAGGGCTAAATAATAAATTTAGCTTCTACTAATAAAAAAAAAATATTATTTCACCGGGGGCTCATGCCTCCAGTGATCACACATGGCCTCCGTCCCTGCCCGTGGGGTGCAGTGTGGTTAATCCACAACTTTAACTCTATTGAATATGCTAGGTGTGGCGTGATTCTATAGCAATTCGTTATTGTAGTTGAACTTTGATTAGCGAGACGCTATCGTGTGGCAATGTTGCTCACCAACTTCACTTAACGTCTAGTTAATAGTGCCATAGAACTATGACACGTATAAAATTTGCAATGACTTTGCATGTTATGGTGAATGTCACTGCCACGCTGTGCATTCTGGTTAATCCACAACTTTATCTCTATCTACGAGGTGTTAGAGAAAAATTGTTGTTCACTGCATGTGGCGTGATTATGTAGGGCCTCGTGATGTAGTTGAAACTGTGATCCATTAGATTTTGTCACGTGGTTGTGTTGCTCACCTTACTAGAATATGTATATGCATGTGCTCTACTTGATGCGAGATATTCTGAAATTACATTGAGATACTTGAGGGGCATAGTTAGGAGGGGGCAATTGAGGTTGTGTGATATCAATGTCTTTGTTCTAATGAATCTTTATGAGTTATTTTTTCATTAAACCATGAGATAGGGAACTCTATGGATGTGTTTTAATAATGCAAATGACTGACACTTGTTATTGAATGTGATTACAGAGAGAGGAGGAACTGCTCTCTGATTGGTGGAAAGAGTATGCGGAATGCAGTGAAGGTCCACGGGAACAAACTAGTTCTAGTAAGAAGTCGGATATACAACCAAATCCTTCTACTTCAGAGTGTGTTCGAACAGCTGAACTATATGAAATTGAAGAAGAAAGAGTTGGTGTCCCTGTAAAGGGAGGACTCTACGAGGTATCCTATTTTCTCTTGGTGATTTTTCAGCTCTTCAGTTTATATGAATTTATTGTGTTTTACTGTGAAGCCAATAGATCACAAATCTTTTCATCTAGTAACATTGAGGATCCTTACTCATAGCCACCAGTCTACCTTGAGAAAGTTCTGTCACATCTTGATTCTTTTCTTGCAATGAGCTAAATAGATTTTTGAAAACTCTTTTTTTTTTTGTTAAAGGAATCTAACTCTGGTGTTTATATAGTGGCAGCTGGAAATCAAATATGTTATACTTAGACCTCCTAGGATCCCAAGAGCCTCTTCAAATCAATTTTTTTACAGCTTCTCTTTTTCTTTTAACTCACTAATCAGGTGGTGACTATTTAAATTTCACTTGACAACAAAATTGACGAGGGTATTGTCTTCTCTCTGGAAACTTTGCTTTTTTATTTATTTATTTATTTCGCTTGATCTTGGCGTCAAGAAAAACTCAGTGTGTTGCATTGGGTTGGAACTTGATTCATTTCGTACGGCAAGTTTCATTGCATTTATCTTCCCCCCACCCGTCTTTCATTTCCCTAGTTGTTCTGGATTGTCCGTGTTTTGTACTTTTGGTCTTATACCACAATAAGAAAAGGATTCTATTTGGCATATATATCTTTTTTTTAGGAAAGAGAAACTTTTGTAGAATATAAAGGGGGAAAGGATAACAAAAGTGAACCAGGGATCAACAAACTAAAATCTTCCCTATAGTGTAGAACAGAACTTTGAATATAATAAACCTTGAAATCAAAGACAAAGGTAGGAAAAATCCAAACCAACAAAATTAACCCAAGATTGCATCCCAATCAAGCTGAATAAAGAATCTTGATAATTGGAAATTGAAGCTCAAATAGAAGATAAGAAAAGAATCATGTACCATAACCCATTAACATCTTCCTTGTTTCCCCTAAAAAAATGTGGATGTTTCTTTCTTGCCATATCTGCCACAAGAGAGCTAAGACTACACACTTCCACTAAGTTTTGGCCTTCCTTCCTTCTAAAGAAAAAATGTTCCCCATCAATAATGCCTAACGAGTTACAAGTGACCGGAGCCGCCTTAAGATTATTAGATGCACCACATAATTGAGCCCGTAAAAAGGAGGCAACATCACTATGAGTAAAAAGATGGTTTCTAGTTTCTTCATACTTTCTACACATAACACACCAAGAAGGGGAAAACACATCTTAGGACTTCTCCTCTAAATCTTCTTTATAGTATTCAGCATATATATCTCTCTTTTCTTCCCCCTTCGATTCCGGGTCATTTCAAAGCATTTTTTTCTTTCTTAACTTGGAGAATACTTTAAAGATAAAGCCCTCAAAGTATTGTAGGTAGATCTAGGGAGAAGACATTGTTTCCCTGTTTATTGGAATGGAGACAATCGGCGTGTTCTGAGAGGTCATTGGTTTGCTCGTAAAGGGGGTGTTGATTGGCTTCCAATTCGTGAAGATGTAGCTGAACAGTTAGAGATTGCTTACCGTAGTCAGGTTTGTAGCTATAGTTGTATTTAAATACTTTGAACAATATGTTATTGTGGTGGATTTGATCGTTTTGTTCTTATTGCCCGTGCGCTCATAGTCTGTGTTTATAAATATCTCAGTGTGAAAAGTGTTTGAACTTATGAAGAAGCTGTAAATTGCATTAGTTTTTTTAATTTTTTTTATATCCTATTGAGAGAAGAGCCCAAATTTTCAAGGAAATTTCTTTTTTGATAAGATAAGAATATTGTATTAAAAGAAGAAAGATTTACAGAAGGTAAAGTTTGTTTGTTTTCTTTTTTTCAAAACATACACTTACATTTAAAAGAGTAGATGTACAAAGAAGTGAGAAGAAGTCCACGAATAAATAACCCTTAAAGATAACACAGAAGCTCTATACGAAATTAAAGAAAATTGTAAATTGCATTATCTTTTTTAATGGAATGAGTTTCCAACAATAGAAGTGTGAGTTTATTTTTTAATTCTTATCCTCTCATAAAATTGCCATCTTAAAATGAGAATAAATAATAGAAGCTGGACTTGTCCCAGGTTTGGCACCGCAGAACATTTCAACCGTCTGGACTTTTTGCAGCCCGAGTTGACTTGCAAGGCTCTACCCCAGTAAGTATATTTTCTTGTGGAAAGAGAGATTTTGTTCTTTCAATTCTTAATACTGATGGATAAATATATGGGCATTTACTTCTCCTGGGTTGAACATCTAGGGTCTTCATGCATTTTTTACTGGAGAAGATGATACTTGGGAGGCTTGGCTCAATACTGATGCTTCTGGTTTTTCTAGTCTCATTAGTTTCAGTGGAAATGGAATTAAGTTAAGGCGTGGTTATTCCAAACCCCTATCAGCAAATCCAAGCAAGGTGCTTGTCCTTCTCCTTTTTATAAGTGTTCCACTACCTTTGTTTATGCTAATATTACTGGAATATGAGATTAAAATCTGGTTATTAGGACATTATTTGCTTTTCCTTTGTCGGAATTTGATTTTATGTTTATTGATGCTTGATTAAATTACTTCATTTGGGACTTGCACACTTGGCATTCATTCATATTTGGCCTTCAAATTGAAAATACTGTTGATGGAGTGGGGATCTCCTATCCTGTTATAGTATTAATATGATAATATTTATGTCCATTGCACCACATCTAGGAGGAATTACGTCAGCAGAAAGAGGAGGAAATGGATGATTATTGTTCACAGGTATGAACCTTTTGTACTTTGTTTATTGTTTTTATTTGTCATCTTTTTACTCTACCAATTCTCTCTTTCTTTTTTTTTTTTTTTTTTGCTGGGCTTATCTTTCTCTCTCCTCTCTCTTAAATCTTTGATTTTTCATAAATTTTCATAGTATTTCCTTCCCATACTCAGACTTGGGGTTTGGGAGACTGGCTAAGTGAGTAATAAATATCTGTAAGTATAATCCAGTCCTGGTCTCCCAGTTTCGCTATGGGGCAGTACTTTGATACCTGCTGACTGCTGTGTTTCGCCAGGTGATGTTTATTGTTAATCTAACCGGCTAACTTCCTAATCCTCATCTAAAAAGTTTTGAGGTTATGGATCGAAGTAATGAAGGATTTACATGATACCATAGTTTTCAGGTAATTGGACTTGTGCCAAATTATATGAATTTTAAATTGAAGTATAAACTAGACCCACAATTAATGAATGAAGGATTTATATGATACCATAACTTTCAGGTTACTTGTGCCAAAAAGTATGAGCTTTAGAAGCAAAGTTTAAACTAGACCCAATATATGTTATCATCCTTCTTCCTTAAGTGGATTTTTCTGGTTGGACGCAAATTATTGGCTCTCCATGCTGTTTCAAATAAATGAGATATATATCTTTAAGCATGATGTATTGTTTTAAGTATGGGTTCTTGCGCTGCCCTTTGTTTCTTAGATATTTTTATGATTGGGCACTTAAAATCTGACTTTTATTTAGGGTTCTTTTAGTTAGTGTCAAGGTGTATCGTGTAGATTTAATTAGATGGTTGGAATTTGAGTTTTAAGAGGGAAGGATGGCAATCCTGGGAAGAAGAAAGTAACGAGGAAGATAATTGGTGAATTTGGATATCTGAACCTTTGGGAACCTTATTTGCTGGGATACCATTTGACCATGGGAAACTCATTTATGTGGCAGATTTTGCTGAATGTTTCTTATGATGTGATTAATGCTGAGAATGTCACTTATTGGCAGACGAAGACTTTTTTTCTCAGAAATGTCATTATAGAGTTGGAATGTGCCATGCCAGGGGTAGGAAAGGTGCATGTCTTTCCTTAGATGCCAAAGCTTGATGTTAAATATAGATATGGTGGAACCGACTTTATAGGCTAGCTGGCTAGGAAGATATCCTCAAGATTTGAACAAATGTTCCTTGAAATGTTAGAAAGGAGCTTCTCAATTATCATGGACTCAAATCCCCTTGGCAATACTGGGATGAATGAGCACTGGGAAGTGAAATTATTTTGGGGTTCTGCCCATCTAAATACTGAATTGGATCCCTAGAATGCTAATGCAATCCCTTCAATGTTGGAGTCTATGTGGACCCCTGACCCTGAGTGTGAAAGAAATTGTTTCTTAACTGGTTCTGGAATCACTAGTACATTTTGAATGCTTTAGACGCTGACATGTAGTATGTGATGATTGCCCCATAAACCCCAGGTTCACAGTGAGTATTTATTGTGAAAGTGAGGTGTTTAGATGTTACAGTAGAATACGGCTGTTGGAAAGCCTTGGTCATTTTACCTGTCAGGCTTTTGTGGTCTGTTTTGGTGGATCATGATTGCTACACCGTAGATTACCCATTTGAAGCTTCAACGGTCAAAAGAAGCACTTTTTTTTGGGTGCATGGAGCTGTATTTTGTAAAATTTTATCTGTGATGTTGCCTGTTCTAAAGTGAAGGATATCTGTAAATCATTTTATTCTTGTTAAGTCTTTGATCTGCAGATAACTTGTTAATTTGCTAGAAAGGGAAGTTTTCTTTAGTTCTTTTCTTTAAAAGTCTGTATCCTTTATAAGGATTGATGAAAAATGGGAAGTAGGTAGAAACTTAATTAAGGCTGTTTTTTGTCTTATTTTTAGTGATTTTGTAGGTCAGTGTTATGAACTTTAAGTCTCTCCTTGCTAAGCTCCTGAATTTTTTGGTTCTGCAAAACCTATTGTGAGAGAAATTTTGTTGTAGATATAAGTAAAATCTTTATGTGTATATATATATATATAGAGAGAGAGAGAGTCATTCTCTAGTGTTGGCGTCTGCGCAAGATAATAACACGCGGACGCGCGAGATAATACATGTACTATCTTTCATTTTTCATGCAGACGCCTGCACGTGTGTGTGTGTGTGTGTGTGTGTATCCTCTTATAACGAGAGCTCCCTCATTTTATTAAAATGAGGACCAAACAAAAAGATCCAATATGCTAAATGACAAAAAAATTCTATTGGAATATGTTTTTTTATTCACGTCTTTTAGATTGGTTCCCATTTTAATAAACTAATGACTTTCTGATTGGAAAGTTATGTGTGTGTGTGTGTGGGTGTCAGTGTTGCTAGAGGCGCGCTGAGGCGTGACTAAAGACAATCATTCAAGCGCTTCCAAGTGATCGAGGCGAGGCGTGGCAAGGCGTGGTGAGGTGTGCGCATCATAGACTTGAATGTTGTATTTTTTGATTTTCATCACTTTATTTTTTTTTTGCTTTTCTTCTCTATTAATTGGCATTCATCTTCTTCTCTTTCTGTTTTTGATTTTTTTGCTTCTGAAATATATCATTTTTTTACGGTTTCTATCTCTTCTTCTTTTCTGTTTTGTTCCCCATGTTCTTTTTTCTTCAGTAAGTCCAACACTCCAATTTATTTCTACATCTTTATCTTTTGTGTTTCTTAGATCTGTATACACGGGTGTCCGCTTGAAATTTTTCATGCAGACGCCCGTGCTAGAGAATGATTATATGTGTGTGTGTGTATATGTAACTATCTAATGAGGAATCCCTTAACTAGCACGTGTTCAAATAAAATAAAAGACAAACAACACTACATTGATATTTGTAAATCACTTTATTCTTGTTAAGTCCTTGACGAATCTGCAGATAACTTGTTAATTTGCTAGAAAGGGAATTTTTCTTTAGTCTTTCTCTAAGTCCGTGTCCTTTATAAGCATTGTTGAAAAATGGGAAGTGGGTAGAAAGTTAATTAAGGCTCTTTTTTGGGCTCTTATTTTTAGAAATTTTTGTTGGTCAGTGTTAAGAACTTTTAAGTGTCTCCTTGCTAAACTCCGGGATTTTTAGCTTCAACAAAACCTAGTGTGAGAGAACTTTTATTGTTGATACAAGTAAAACCCCAATATGCTAAATGACAAACAACATTCTATTGGAATATGTTTATTTTCATGGCTTCTAGTTTGGTTCTCATTTTAATAAACTGATAACTTTCTCATTGGAAAGTTATATATGTGTGTGTATATGTATGTATGTGTGTATGTGTGTAGATATGTATGTATGTATATTGAAATTCTCACATGTAGGTGTACATCTCCTACCTTGCGCGTCCGTATGTTATTTTTATGTGGACGCCCACACTAGAGAATGACTATATATATACACACACACACATATACGCACACACACACACAAACGAGGAATCCCTTAATTAGATAAAGACGAAACTAAAATACAAAAAAAAACATATTCCAATCTACTAAAAGACAAACAACACTGCATTGATATCTGTAAGTCATGACGGATCTGTAGCTAACTTGTTAATTTGCTAGAATGGGAAGTTTTTCTGTAGTTCTTTCTCTAGGTTTGTTTCCTTTATAAGGATTGATGAAAAATGGGAAGTCGGTAGAAACTTAATTCAGGCTGTTTTATTGGTCTTATTTTTAGTGATTTTGTAGGTCAGTGTTATGGACTTTCATGTGTCTCCTTGCTAAGCTCTTGAATTTTTTGCTTCTACAAAAGCTAGTGTGAGAGAACTCTTGTTGTTGATATAAGTAAAATCTTTATATATATGTATATATAATTAGGATCAATTGAGGACGCCCATAACTTGCATAAGTTGCAGGCGTCCTCAAGTGGCCGTTGAATCCAAAATGCTGGTCCACTTCTCTTATCAAAACAAGTGGCAAGAAATAAATTACATGGGACCATGTCAATTTTAAATTATTTAATGTAAAAGTAAATAAAAACTACTTTTGCAAGTTTCAATACTTCTTAATTATTATGTGGGGCCCACGAAAATATAAAATTATTTAAATTAAAAGCAATCAAAAATCTCTTTTGTTAATTAACACATGTTCATTACTTAATAATTCTTCAACATCAATTAACAACATTAAATCTCAGTTTGCAAATGACTTTTTTGCCCAACTTCGCCAGCAACATTCAACACTCTGAATTAATCAATATAATGAATATAATTTATATAACATATGACAACTTCCAGTAGTCTAACCTTAAGATTATATAATATATAAGTGTAAGCTATATCGAGTAAACCAGTTGAGAGAATCTTAGTATTAATAATTCAATGATAAAAAAATTCAACTTCAATCAAAATAGTATGTTAAATAAAAAATAAGAACTTTCAAAAATCCAATGGATACTTATTAATTAAATTCAAAACAACCCAATATAATATGTTTAGCGCATTCAATATTCTTCACTGTATACTTCACTCAGGTCTGAAAACTTCACAGAAATCCTTGCTGTGTTGAGGAGTCACTTTCATCCTCTAAAATCATATTTCCTTTTTCATACATCTCGGATATAAATCAATGAAAAAAGTTAAAACTATTATGAATTTGAATGCTTAAGTCATGATACACAAAATATATGTGTGTATATATATACAGTTAAACCTCCATAAATTAATAATTGATAAATTAATAATCTCTCTAAAATAATATTTTTTTCCGGTCCGAACTTGGGCCAATTTACAAAATTAGTAATTTTGATAAATTAATAAGATAACAATTTTTAGGAAGATCCTTATATAAATCTATAGTTTCGTCAATATCATAAATTAATAATTATCTAAAATTACAAACATTACTAGGACAATTTAGTAAAAATGAATCTATTGTTGTTTGTTTTTTCTTGAAATTTAAATTTAGGTGAACTTCATCTCTAACTTTTCTCATTGTATTCAAAAGCTCTGGCGTCGTCTTCTTGAACTGCAACAAAAAATTATGAAGAGTTGTTGCCGCTAAATTATATATATAAAAAACATAAAGACTATTATGAATTTGCATATTTACCTATTCATGAGCAATGGGCAATTTCTTTTATCTTGTGACTGACCAACCTGACCACATCTTTTGCAAATTCTTGACCTTTTGTGGTTTCCTCAAAATTTGACTGATAATTAACACTCTCAGAATTCATTTTAATAATCTGAAATAAAAAATTAAACTCTAGTGACAAAATTACGTCGTCAACGTACAAAAAAACATATAATATAAATTAGGACAATTATTAATTACGATATTCTTATTACTCTGAAAACCCTAATGGAATATTATATATAGCTATTGAAAAATTGTTATAGAATAACCAAAAACTATCGGAATATAATATAAATAATCAAAAGCTTGAATAACCAAGGTCAAAAGATGATGAGCAGAAGCTGATAGAGAGCAAAAGTTGCTGGATGAATGGGAAGAAAATCCAGCGGCGTGTGTAGGTAAGGAATTGTAATTGGAATTGTCAGTTTTTAATTTAAATAATTTAGAATAATTGTAGGCCCCATGCAATCATTTAAGTTAAATATAACAAGTGAATTTAAATTGAGAAGTACGTCGGCCCCACGCAACAATTAAGAGGTATTGATGTTGGATCCAAAATCTTTTGTTTGCTTTTAAATTAAATAATTTAAAATTAATATGGGCCCCATGTAATTTATTTCTTACCACTTATTTTGATAAGTGAAGTTGCCGTTGGATCCAGCATTTTGGATCCAACGGCCACTTGAGGACACCCGCGACTTATGCAAGTTACGGGCATCCTCAATTGATCTGAATTATATATATCTATAGTCATTCTCTAGTGTGGCCATTTGCGTGAGATAATACACGTACCTGCCTCAAATAACATTTGGATGGGCGAGATAATACATGTACTATCTCGCACGTTCACATGAAAAATTTCATGAGAGCTCCCTCATTTTATTAAAATGAGGACCAAACAAAAAGACAAAAACGAATTCCAATATGCTAAATGACATACAACATTTTATTGGAATATGTTTTTTTTTTTTCCATGTCTTCTAGTTTGGTTCTCATTATTTATATATATTACATGTATAATCTCGTGCATCCGCATGAAATATTTCATGCGGACGCCCGCACTGTAGAGTGATTATATTTATATAATTTTCTTACGAGGAACCCCTTTTCTTATTAAGATAAAGACCAAAATAAAAGACAGAAACACAGATTCCAATCTACTAAAAAACAAACATCATTGCTTTGAATTTTTTTTTTTTTTTGTTTTTTAATTTGATCATTAGCTTTTATACACACTGAAATATATATAAGGTTCCAATGACTAATGAGAGATCCCTCA
>SKCR01028242.1:0-47613 GCA_019454045.1 Zanthoxylum bungeanum
TACACAATTTATTATCTTTTTTGCTTCCTCAAATAAGAAGTTTGAACAAAAGTGATATTGCACGGGATGTTTAAAAAACTATATACATGAAATGGAGAAACATACTACAATGATTGGGTCAAATCAGTGATATATATCCCCATAAAATAAGGATTTCCACAAAATTTCTGCAAAAGCAGAAAAGAAGCCTCATAGCAAGGTTTAATTCTGGTAAAGCTAAATTTTTCCAATAAAGAATTTTCTTAATGTGGGTGACAGAAAGACTGGCCAAAATTTGTGCAAAAAAGTAATGATAGTGGGGCACTACTACTAAACTATTAACCACACAGTCAGCTAATAACGTGATCTGATAGGCATGAGGCATTTTCATTCCACAAATACCAAAAAGAATTCAATGAATCTAAATCTATAGATGTGGCTACATATCTCGATGAGCTTCTTTTTTCAAGAATAGCTGTAATAACATTACAACAGATTACTTACACACGATTCAAACTATTGGAAAAAATTTCAAGTTCAAACACTGTTCATGACCAAATGAATGTTTACTAATATACATGTCCTATGATTTGATCAGCCACAAAATATTTAGACCATTTGTGTAGATACAAGCACAATGATTTATCATCTTGTGACCGAAACTTGATCAAAATGTCAATTAGCTTGAGAAACTTCTAATTTAGTCACGCATAATCATAATAACTCACGTTCAATTACTAGAGTGGTAAAAAGTGAGCATGCTTTCACATGGATAATCATGTGTGCATGCATGATCACATTCACATTGGCAAGACTTATCAACTTGACTCGCTGACCCGACGACCATCAGCACAAGCTTGACCAGCATTCCCCATAAAAGTCCAAACTCTTCCATATTAACAAAACCCCTTAACTAAAGGCATTCAAATTTTGTATCGACGGAGCCAACTAAAATCCTCCTATTCCAAACAATTATATCTCAACAATAAATAAACAAGTTAACATTTAATTGCATTTCTATATTCAACCTGGGAGAAACAGAATCATTGTCAGCTGCAAGTCGGCTAGCAGAGTCGCCTGAAAAATCAGACTTTGGGGCATCCTGACGCTGGCAGGGAGCCGGTTCACACGTCCCCTTAACTGTAACAACCGAATGTGAAGGGACCTACAAGAAATCATTAATTTAATCTAACAAAGAAACACACAGTCGCACCACTTAGTTAACAATAATTAAAATATGATAATGAAAAAAAAAGTGTCCTCAACTTTGCTTAATAAAGTAAATCGCCTTAATCAACAAATTAAACAATTGATAAAATAATAAAAAGCAACGGCAGAGAAAAAGGAGAATCTGACGCTCACACTGTAAAGTTTCTTTCGTGCCTCGGTGGCCTCCGAATCGGTCGTCGTTTCAAGTAGCGTCTTGAGACAGATCACTTGCTGAATCGCCTGCGATTTGTTCCACGATGGCCTTCTCATGCCTGCACCTCAGGTTCAAGCAAATAAAAGTAAAACCTCACTCAAAATAACACTACACATACAAAAGTAAAGATCGCAGAACAGAGTGAAGGTGACCTTTTTCTTTGAGGTATCGGCGGCAATCTTCACGAGTGACCTGAGAAATGTCATCTTCAGTGAGTTGGTGGAGAGGCTTGTCGAGAAGTGACCGGGAAACCGTCTCTCCCGGTGACATGGTCACGAATTCCGGTCTGTGATAACTTGCCGAGACGGATCGATTAAATTTTAGGTTCTAAACTGTCCGGTGCTTCCTCCGGTTACCATTTTGGTAAATATAGCTGTACTTTGGGGTCTTTTCTCTATTCAGCATTCACGAGAGCGAGTGCGGGTCAGAGTGAGAGAGCGCGTAGCTCATCGAGGAATTTTGGTTGTGGCGTCCGCGTCTCAGCTTTTGATTTAGGCTTTTCTTCTATATTTTAATTACTTAGTGAATTAATTATTAATTAAATAAAATAAAATTTGTTCACTTAGCCTGCACCCCCAAGATGCCACGTAATTGCATAAGAGTGTAATGACGATATTATCCCCGTAAAGGTGAATAAATTATCATCTTACTGTAAGTAAGAACGGAGAATTGTAGGCGTGAATTTATTGGTTTACAATAGGTAGGCTGAAGCAAAACGCAGTCCTTAGGGTGGGGTCCAATCATGTGAGACCGATAATTCATGGTACGGAATGATAAGCGTTGGGCCCCAGCTGTTGTGTTGGCTTGCATACCCTTTAATGACACGTGTCATATCACCCACGTGTCATTCGATCTTATCAGCGAATGAAAATGAGAGGACCGCCTCGGTGCTTGGTAGTATTTTTTTTTTTCCATCAAAGCAACTAGGCAAACCAGAGGGGGCCGGTGTGGCCTACTTATCCTGTACTCGAGCATGGACCACGTTATAACGTAACAACGACTGCCTTTCTTCTTCCTGCTTGAAATTTCAAAGAGCGCTGCTGGGTTGCCCGAAATTGTCTTGCTGATTTATCTGTTCGTGGGATAAAACTAACAATTTCCAGTTTCAAACCCTTTAGCAAGATTGATTGCTCATAATTACGGTAAAAACTCACCGTTTTGGTTCAGTTACATTAACCCAAAACATGGGAAACAAATGATTTCAATTCAACCAGGGGCAAAACCACATGTATGCCCTCGCTTAATCATAATTTTGTTTAAATGTATCTTATAAATTAATGAGAAATCTTATTTATTAATAAGATAATTTTGATTCACATCTTAATGAGTATCTTATCACTTTTGACTTTGCCACTGAATTCAACCTTAGTAACAATGATGATGTGTCGCGGAGGAATCTATTTAGGGTGGATAAATGAGTCAGGCTTTGAAAAATCATTCTCCAATTCAAGTTTTGTTTATTAATATTTTCAAAGTTTTTAAAAAAATCAGTTTCTTGAAATTTCAATTGATGTTATTATTATATTTTATTAAATCAAAACTTCAATAAATAAGTTTAAAATTATAGAGGTCTTTCTAAAATCAACTTATTTGGATAAGTTGTGGCACTTTCTTAAATGTGGCCCAAATAAGATCAAAATACAGTGGGAATTGAGCAAATATTGAAGAAATTTATTGGCAAGTAGAGGTGTTCATAGGGTCGGGTCAATCCGCGACCCGACCTGACCCGATATGGTTTGCAAAATAAAAATATAATTTCAAGTTAGATCTAATCCGCAAAATCGGATTGGATCGCGGGTTTAATGTGAAAAATCATATTTGACCTGATCCGACTCACAATTAATGATTTTTTCTTTTTCATCTCTAGTTAATTTATTATAATTTGGTTTAACTACAGATCCTATCAAAATTGTATCATAAAAATATATATATTATACATTTTTCCCACCCAACCTGACCCGTATTTTTTGACCTAACCCGCAGTGACCCGACCGGGTCACACTTTAAACTTTCGGGTTTCGAGTCCTTCTACCCGCATAACCCGACCCGATCAGGTTTAAGAAAATTAAAAAATCTCGACCCGACCCGACCCATGAACACTCCTATTGGCAAGCATGTCATCGAGTGCCCACACCAGTAATGTTCAGTACTTTAAACTCATCTATAAGAACATAAAAATGTCCAGTGCAGAAAGATATCGGCATAGAAACATGAACAGTGAAGTTAAGCCAAGCAAGAGATTTCCGTGCAAATCTCTCATGAAATCTCTTTCTTCGTACCAAGACCTTTGTGTTGACAAGAACATTACCACAACTGTGATAGAGAAGCAGAGAGCGACGAAGAGATGATATAGCGAACATAATTATGCCAGCTGATTTTCTAGGGTTGGCTCTCCGACTTCTTCTTTGATACCATCTGGCCGTTTGGCACGGTGGCTGATTTGGAAAATTAATTGTCACAATTGATTATGTCAACAATGATAAGGTTTGGGTTCCAAAATTAACCAAAGCTAGCTCGCTATGAGCCAAAAAAGTTTGGTTTCCTAAAACCTTGATTTGAGATGATATTGGATTGAATATCATATATACTTGGTGCATCGATAACGCATTTGATATGTATGTTTGTGTAAATTTAGCCTAAGTAAAAGAAGTGTTTAGAGAAATTTTAAAAGTTCTCTATAATATTTCAACAAGGAGAAAAATATTGGATCTTGGAACTAAGCTTGCTAGCTTTGAGAATTCTCTACAACAATAAGGAGAAGAAGATCAGATCTTGGAACCAAGCTTGTTAGCTTTAGAAGTTCTCCACAATATTTCAACAAGGAGAAGAAGATTGGATCTTGGAATCAAGCTTGTTAAGTAAGTTTGATATTCTCTAAATCTATGTTTTCATTATTGAGTTATCATTAGTGAGACATATAGTGATGGATTATGTATTGGATACATAATAACATAGCTTGATGTTGAAATTAGGCTAATTAATTGTGTAAAGAATCTTTGGAAGCATAAACATAATATGCTTGTAATTGGGTTAAATATGTTCATGTTGGACATGGAACAAAAAATTAGAGTTTGGAACTCTAGATGAAAGCTTAGAGTTATGGCTACCATTATAGAATCACTTGACCACCTTTGAGTGACCTATAATTGTTCACCAGTCACTTCATTGTGGGATTCTAATTTGGTTTGTGTTTTGATTCAAAGAAATGAATATATGCATTTAGAATACATGTATATTTGTTGTATAACATGTGTTGATGTTGGTTTTGATGTTAAAATTGGACTTTTAGGTGTGTTGAAGTATTTGAAGAAAACTGGAAGTGTTTAGAATTAAATTAAAGGCAAAAATACTCTCTGCCAATATTTGACACATGGCAGCGTTGCGACACTGATCTCTGACGTCATGACACTCAACTCTCAGAGCTGCAGGCATCGCAACTCTAATCTTTGGGCATCACGATGCCGAAATCTCACAGATTGAGTATTGCAACTCCCAAATATGTGTGTTGCAACACGCCGAAAGCTGTTGCCTATGAGCACTGAAATTTCATTTTCTCCGTTCCGGAGTTTCTAGACTCCGATTTGGTCCCCGTTTTTCCTACGGACTCGTAACGGAATTTAGTATTCTATAAAATAATTTAAAAATACACTCATATTATATATCCAAATGTTATACCCACTTCCCTTGCACGAGACACTTATCCGACCCTAGGGGTCCCACAATCGCCCTAACACATTCAATGGTAGAGATATTTATGAAATTATAATAAATCTCTTACGTGATTTTGGATTAATCCAATTGGTTCAAAGTAAATAATTAATGTTATCCAATAACACTTAATTATTTTAATTGATAATTATAATATCAAACATTATTTATTATCAAACATTATCGGCTACCCAAGTGCTCAACGAGTACACTTCATATTGTGAGATTCTCTAAGTCCAGACACGTTCGTTATATAAGCATAAATTATATGTATGTAATTTGGCCACCTCCGAATTTAGGAAGAACTCGAACGACCTTTCGGAACTATACAAGTTAAGGTCATCACATATGTTTAACAATCCCTCCATCATAAGCTATCCGAGTTGTGCTTAAGAAACATAGATTATATCGTCAAGTTTTCAAGACGCACATCTCATATTGTTGACATGTCCACGATTCTTTACAACTAATCAGAACACCGTTTCTGATATATGCGATCCACATAGGTGATCGGCTTTGACCAAAGTCTTAAGAATCGTGACTTACTCACATGGATATGTTAATCCCTTATGGTACATATACGGGCCGACGAATCTTATCTTGATTAATGAGTGTATTAGTCCACATCCAATGAACACCTAGCGGTCATACAATGAAAGCTCTCTGACATATATGTCATCAAAGTGTGGATGATCACACACAAAATCAATATTATCATATAATCAAGGGATTACATATGTTACTCGACTCGAGGAGATTCATATTTGACGGTGGTGTGTACTTCCAACTATTAGGAATCACATGTGAGACATTCAGTATTTGCTCCAACAAATATTCACATGTCTATACGAGCTTCCATTACTCATGGTACATCGGGTTAAATAATTGGAACTCCAATTCCAATATACGACATGTGCTAGTATTATAGGTTATAGGAATTCGACAATATTTCGAAACCAACGACTAAGAATACTTACTTTAAGAATAGTTTATAATAGTATTACTACATGAGTATTGTAAGATCAATGTCATTCTCAGCATATTTATATAACAAACTTATATACATTATGACATAAATGACCATTAACAGGGTTGAAATGAAAAATAATTATTTTATTAATAAATAATAAAATATAATGTACAATACATTATTCGGATTGACGCTCCAAGCACCAACTCCAACACTATTACCAAAGCCTAATCAACATGGGTTCCAATCCACACAGAGCCCTAGTCAACATGTGGATGTTGGTCTCTAAGACAATCCAAGATCATAATAAGCAATGAAAAATAAAGTGAATACATAAAGAAGTATGGCGGAATCATACTTACAATGAGCGGATTTAGGATGCGTCAAATACAAAAATTTTCTCCTCCAAGTTTTCGGCCAAGCTCCACTTTGGGGATGAAATCCAAGCTCCAAGCTTTATGCTTTGATTCCAAGCTTTTGGGATGGTTTCCCTATCACCTTGGATGATTCCTTTGGTGTGCTAGCACTTAGAAAATTTGCAACAAATTTTCTTCTTGTTCCTTGCAACTCTCGGCAATGAGAGAAAAAAAGAGGGATAATGTTTTCTTTGTGGTGAAACCGTGAGAGAGAGAGTGAATGAGTGAATTATTTGATTTCAAAAATCAAATGAAAGATATACCAAACATTTGGTAAAAGTCTTTCAATCATTACTTACAAAATGTGGTTTACAAGTCATCACCATTCCTTTCACCAAAACCCATCACCTAAAGTAATTAAAGTGACAAGTGATGTGACATGTGGGCCACACTTGATTCAAAATCCGAGTGGGCCCGCGACACATCCCGAGCTCGGGTTCACTAATTCCGAATAAACGAATTATCCGTTGCGACGTAATTAAATCAAATTTAATTAAATAATTATGCCAAGCAAAATTACTATTCACGTCGCTCGTGAATTAATTCTAAATTAATTCGTTTGCCCGAATTAAAATCCAATTTTAATTCCGCGTCGAAATCTAATTTCGTTTAATATATCGAATATATTATTTTATCGATTAATTCCAAATTAATCGTTCTCTCTCTTCAAATAGTATTTTATCCTAGATAAAATCTCTCCGTAATTAATCCCAGATTAATTATGCTCGAATCATACGTCATCGGTGAATCTTCGGGAAGCGACCCAAGAGATCCCTGGATATGTTGGCAGTAAATCCGGTCGTCGGACTATCCGAACACGTACGTACCTCGTACTACGTTTTTACCGATTTACGAGACATGGTTGGCTTCTAGCAAAGCACCGTGCCTACCCAATTCTCCAGAAATATTCTTAATGGAATATATAATCTATATCAGGCGTAGTATACGTAGTATTGCGTATTGCGATCCAGTATCAGATGTCACATGCAAGGCCTGGGGCTGGAATAGTGTCTGCCCCGTACGAAGCATATATCGGATTACAAGCAACTAGTCTCTTTAATCGGATAATCATGACCATGTCATATTATCCTGATGGTTGCAACCATTTAGAGTACCAGTTCTGTATCCCTGCGTGATCATCATCTCCATATGACTGAAGTGATACTTCCATCTTGACATCACACCCAATACACTATGATTCTCAATAAACCCAGAAGAGGCGTACACAGAACTTGTTAAAGTCCTGGACGACCAAAACCAAAGCGTATTGATTGTCGCAAGTACTAGCGATGCAAGTCTCAGGTTAAGACCAAATACACCTACCCTGATGCGGATTCCCATAGACACATAGTCATACTACCAATGGGATTTCGCGGGGTCTATCCAGAGCGAAGCTGTTTCCGTACCATCGGTAAACACAACCTCTTATCACACTTGCATAAGTATCCAATACTTAAATATATGAGAACTATGTCGTTACGCTTCCATAACACGCACAAGTGCAATACTAGTCTATTCCGCATTATCGATGTCCAGTCTCGATAATACTACGACTAGGGATATTTAATGATTAAACCTTTATGGATTGATACTGTCTCATATCTTATAATCCGGAACTAATCATAAGGACTTTTATCATTTATATATTTAAGTAATCAAATTACAAAATGATAAAATGCAATTTCCATTGCTACATAATTAATTTGTACAAAAACCACAATGTCTTTTACAAATAGTGACGTTATGGGTCATAATTGTCTAACAATCTCCCACTTGGCCTATAGCAAGTCACTCAAGCATCTAATACCTGAACTATGTACATGTCGCTCAAACTTTTGGTGAGGAATAGCTTTCGTCAGCGGATCTGCAATGTTGTCCTCTGATGCGACCTTCTCGATCTTCACATCGCCACGATGTATGATCTCACGAATCAGATGGAAACGTCGAAGAACATGCTTGGATCGTTGATGAGACCGCGGTTCCTTAGCCTGCGCTATAGCCCCGTTATTGTCACAATACAATGGAACGGGCTCAGCTGCTAACGGAACTACTCCTAATCCAATTAGGAATTTACGGATCCAAACTGCCTTTTTTGCTGCTTCAGCTGCAGCAATATACTCTGTTTCTGTTGTTGAATCGGCAACAGTCTCTTGCTTGGAAGATTTCCAGCTTACTACTCCGTTATTCAAAAAAAATATGTACCCGGATTGCGACTTACAGTCGTCTTTATCGGTTTGGAAACTTGCATCGGTATACCCAGTTACCTCAAGTTCTCCATCTCCATAGATTAAGAAAGCATCCTTAGTTTGTCTAAGATACTTAAGGATATTCTTAACCGCCATCCAGTGACCATCACCTGGATCGGCCTGATAGCGACTACACATGCTCAAAGCATACGAGACATCAGGTCGCGTACATATCATGGCATACATGATCGATCCGACTGCCGAGGCGAACGGTATCCGACTCATGTTGTCTCTCTCATCTTGAGTTTTAGGACACATGTCCTTAGATAGAGTGACGCCATGTGACACTGGCAACAGTCCCCTCTTGGACTGATCCATGTTGAATCTCTTCAACACTTTGTCAATGTACGTGCTCTGGGAGAGTCCAAGCAGCTTTCTAGATCTATCCCGATAGATCTTTATTCCTAGAATAAAGGCTGCTTCTCCCAGATCCTTCATGGAGAATTTTAATGAAAGCCAAGCTTTCACCGATGTTAACATGGGAATGTCATTGCCAATAAGCAATACATCATCAACGTAAAGGACAATGAATGTCAGTGCGCTCCCACTAACCTTCTTATATACACAAGGGTCATCCTCGTTTTGAACGAAATCATATTCTTTTATGATCTCATCAAAATGTTGGTTCCAAGAACGCGATGCTTGCTTCAATCCATAAATGGATCGATTTAACTTACAAACCTTGTTTGCAAGTCTTGGTACGACAAAACCGTCAGGCTGTTGCATATAAACATCCTCCAAAAGGTTTCCGTTAAGGAAAGCGGTTTTGACGTCCATCTGCCATATCTCGTAATCGAAATATGCAGCAATAGCAAGCATTATCCAAATGGATTTAATCATGGCAACGGGTGAAAAAGTTTCATCGTAATCGACACCATGTCGTTGACGATACCCTTTCGCTACAAGCCTAGCTTTGTACGTTGCCATCCATGTCAGTCTTCTTCTTGAAGACCCATTTGCAACCAATAGGCTTTACGCTTTCTGGTGCATCAACCAGTGTCCAAACTTGGTTGGTGTACATGGAATCCATTTCGGAATTCATGGCATCTTGCCATAAACGAAGTCGATACCTTGTATCGCTTCCTTATACATAGCCGGCTTATCTTCCTCAATAAGATTAATATCCACATGAGGTGAGATCAGAAACCCATACCTCTCAGGTTGTTTTCTGACTCTCTCCGACCTACGCGGTCCTTGTGTATTCGAAGATTGTGGTACAGTCTCATCCCTGATGGACTGTTCATGTTCCGTTAAGGATTCTGTGCCAGGAACAGTATCACTCCGATTTTCATCGAGTTCTACTTTCCTCCCACTTATCACTGCATTTAGGAATTCCTTCTCAAGGAAAACCGCATGTAGAGCAACAAATACTTTGTTCTCTTGTGGGTGATAGAAGTAATATCCTTTGGTTTCCCTAGGATATCCTACAAATAGGCATTTATCCGATTTGGGTTCAAGTTTGGTACCTTCCAAACGTTTGACGTATGCCCAGCAACCCCAAATCTTCAGGAATGAGAAACCCGGTTTCTTTCCTGTCCATATTTCATACGGAGTCTGTTGAACAGACTTTGACGGAACCTTATTCAAAATAAGTATTGCAATGTTCAATGCATATCCCCAGAAGGAAATAGGTAGCTCTGTGCGACTCATCATAGACCTTACCATGTCTAACAAAGTTCGGTTTCTCCGTTCGGACACACCGTTTAATTGCGGTGTTCCTGGAGGAGTCCACTGTGAAAGAATACCATATTCTTTCAAGTAATCAAGAAACTCATTGCTTAAGTATTCGCCACCACGGTCCGACCGTAATGTCTTAATACTTTTGCCGGTCTGTTTTTCTACTTCGTGTCGAAACTCTTTGAATTTCTCAAGGTTTCCGACTTGTGTCTCATAAGATACACATAACCATAACGCGATGCATCATCCGTAAAGGTTACGAAGTATTCATATCCACCTCTAGCCTGGCTAGACATGGGCCCACAAACGTCACTATGAACAGGGCTAACAGTTCGGTGGCACGTACACATTTACCGCTAAAAGGTGATTTAGGCATCTTGCCTAATAAACAAGATTCGCAGACGTCATATGAATTTGGATCAAATCCGTCCAAGTACCCACTCTTCGAAAGTGTGGATATACGTGTCTTGTTTATGTGTCCCAGACGACAATGCCACATGTAAGTTTCATCTTTGTTACTTACTTTAAGCCTTTTGTTGTTACATTATATGTTTGAGATTGATTCATATTCAAAATATATAGACCATTATTTACATCAGCAGTGCAAATTTCCATATATTTTTATACATAAAACACCCAGTGTTTCTAAATACAAAAGTATACCCACATTGGGCTAACATAGATACAGAAATAATATTCCTAGTCAAACTAGGTACATAATAACAGTCTGATAGTTTAAGTACATGCCCCGAGGGCAGTTCCAAAACAAAAGTGCCAACGGCCAAAACGGCGACATGTGTCCCATTTCCAACGCGGAGGTCAATCTCTCCTGAGGCCAGTCTCCTGCTAATCTGCAGATCCTGCACATCAGTACATATATGAGTTCCACAACCAGAATCAAAAATCCAATTTTTAAAACTAGTAGTAGACATGTTTATTTCTATAACAAACATACCTGAAGCCGGTGCCTTGCCCGCTTTGATTTCCTTCATGTGTGCCTTGTACTCGCGGCAGTCACGCTTCCAGTGACCCCGCTTGCCGCACTGCAGACAAACATCTTGGGATTTGTCCTTAGGTTTCCCAGAACCCTTTGACGATTTGGCCTTGCCCTTCTTCTTATGCTTCTTCTTCTTGACACTTCCAGTCGCCTTGGGCCAAGCCCTCGGAGTCTGAGATTTTGAAGCATAGTGCGCCTCGCGCTTCTTGCCCTTAAGGAGCTCTTTTTCTGCTTCACGCAGAGTGGACATCAACTCTCCAAGAGTTTGGTCTTAGTTCAACATGTTGTAGTTCATGATGAACCACTCCAAGTGTCGGGGAGAGACTGTAGGATCAAATCTACTGAAGTCTCAGCCTCGAAGACTATGCCCATCTGTCCGAACTGCTCAATGTCAGCAATCATCTGTGACACATGGTGCTCAACAGACGTACCCTCTGACATTTGAGCGCGGAAGAGCTTCTTCTGCAACTCATATCTTTGCGATCTAAGATTATATCGGTGAAGATCATGTAACTTCGCCATCATCTCATAGGGATCCAACCCCTTGTTTTGACGACGGAATTGCGGAGTCATAGCAGCAAGCATTACCGATTGAGTAGTTGCATTGTCTTCGCTATGAGTCTTCCAAAGCTCTAGCTCAAGTAACTGATCAGGTCGGGGCTTAGGCCCAAGAGGTCACTCTAAAGTGTAGAGTAACTTCTCGGATCCCAGAACAATTCTGAGATTCATATCCCAGTCCTGAAAGTTTGTGCCATTAAAGACGTTGTCGCCCATGACAATATCTCTAATGCTTAACTTTCATGTCATCTTAACCGCAATAGTCCAATTATTCGATTAACGATGTATGGGTACAGTCTAACTGTTACAAGAAAAATAATAATATATTAGTCCAACTAATAAAAATAATTGACGAAATAATTTGAAAGCGCGTAAAGCTAAGTATTTGAACGAAATTGCAAATTCAATACTAGCCTCCCACTATTTTTCGGCGAGCCTCTAACCCTCTGTTGAGTACTCGGGAAACCTAGTTTCCTAGTGGGCTAGGATCCCGTTAAATAACACACAACCTTGACTTTGGCCAACAAGCTGTATGATATTTAACTAGGTAGATCTCTAAGATCAATTGGATCTCATCCAATTCCTAGATCCGGTAGGTGGACCTCCAAGTCCGAAACATATATACAATATATATGCCAATATATCCAATATATTTTCCTAACCGTTTTCCTCTGAATCAACTAAGCCTTGGCTTTGGCACAACAAGCTTAATGATTCCAGTTAAGCGGAACCCATTGACTTTGGAAAGCTTCGTAATCGATGTCGATGGACAAGAAGTGATCTTGACTTTGGCCAACAAATCACAACTTGGACAAGACATACGATATGGAACAAAGCCTTCATGATTCAAACACATCCGCGATGGACAAAGGTCTTGACTTTGGCCAACAAACCAGTGCCAATCTTGGATCTTGAGTAAGAATCACTCAATGGAAGGAAAACGCTTAATATTTGTTGAGGGTTTTTCGCGTAAATTGGCAACCAATTAATTATCTTTGTTAGGTCTCATCATACACCCTTAAGCATGCATTCTAAAAGCATAATAAGGCGCAGAAATAAATTAATAACGATATGCGGATGGATATCTCACAGATTGTTCCTAGAAAAAATCACTCACTCCATTTCTCTCCCCGGCTAGCACTATTCTTACTTCTACCCAATTACATAATACAATTAAAGAAACCTCATTAACATTGAGGGGAATTAGGTGAGAAGAGAAATACAAAGAATCAAGAGAGATAAGGCTGGACACGCAGGTCCAATTTAATAAATTCTAAATTTACAACAATTTCCAAAATTGCCCTTTCCCTTCTAATATCCATCTGATATACATTATTCATTCAACACATCCATGTATTCACACAAAGCATGTTATTCAATCAATCTAATCCAATTAATTAATCTTTGAATAAAGTGATCATCCAATGTTCAAACAACGATTTGATTTTGCGCGAGTCCAACTCGTTTAGAATAAGTACCAAAGTACGAATTCTTGAATTATATCGAACTACAATTTAAATCTAATTTAATTCGTATTCTATATATTTAATTCCAAATTAAATAACTACACTTTTTAATGTGCCTTTACGACTTAGATTCCAAATCTAATCTAAATGGGTCTCAAAGCCCAATTAACATCCAATGTCATTTAATTAAAGTCCAATGGGCTTTCAATTAATTTCTTAAGGCATGGACTTTGGTCAATATGGGTCAAACCCAAATGCCAAAGCCCATTTAAGGAATCACCCTATTTGCCAAGAAACCAATTTAGGCCCATAAGGCCCAATTAAACATAAAAGGCTCATTTGTCATATTTGGACTTAATGGAATGATTTAGGCCCAATTTGGATCCAATCCAATTGACCTAAACCAACTTGGCCCAACCAAGCCCATTAGGCCCAAATACAACATTTTAAGCCCAATTCTAAATTAAGCCCAACTAATTAAATTTTAAAATTCCAAATTTCATAATTTAATTAATTAAAGTGTATTACATTAATTAATTATCTAAATTAACATTTCCAAAATATCAATTTAATCAATTAATCATGTTTTAATTTGTTCAACACATGTCCAACATTATTGAAACAAAAAATCATCTCATTTCATGCTTTGAAGCTCACGACATTTTGATGATTTTTTAAACCGATTTCGATTTCAATTTCAATCCAATTAAATCATTAATCAATTTATTCATGTCTTTCAACTCATCCAATGATCAAAAAACAAAAAAAATACCATGACTTTAGGGCTACTATGCATTCGGCCAACATGCAAAAAATTGGGGAAAATTAATCCAATTCAATTTTCTTCAAATTGATCACATATAACTCCAAGTTATCCATATACAAGCATGCTCAAACAAACAATTTGATTAAATCATGCTCAAATCAAATTTACCAAAATTTTACCATAAATTCAATTTTCATGCTTATTCAAGGCTCTGATACCATTGTTGGTCTCTAAGACATTCCAAGATCAATATAAGCAATGAAAAATTGTGAATACAAAAGTAAAGTATGGCGGAATCATACTTACAATGAGCGGATTTAGGATGCGTCAAATACAAAAATTTTCTCCTCCAAGTTTTCGGCCAAGCTCCACTTTGGGGATGAAGTCCAAGCTCCAAGCTTTATGCTTTGATTCCAAGCTTTTGGGATGGTTTCCCTATCACCTTGGATGATTCCTTTGGTGTGCTAGCACTTAGAAAATTTGTAATAAATTTTCTTCTTGTTCCTTGCAACTCTCGGTAATTAGAGAAAAAATGAGGGATAGTGTTTTCTTTGTGGTGAAACCGTGAGAGAGAGAGTGAATGAGTGAATTATTTGATTTCAAAAATCAAATGAAAGATATACCAAACATTTGGTAAAAGTCTTTCAATCATTACTTACAAAATGTGTTTTACAAGTCATCACCATTCCTTTCACCAAAACCCATCACCTAAAGTAATTAAAGTGACAAGTGATGTGACATGTGGGCCCCACTTGATTCAAAATCCGAGTGGGCCCGCGACACATCCCGGGCTCGGGTTCGCTAATTCCGAATTAACGAATTATCCGTTGCGACGTAATTAAATCAAATTTAATTAAATAATTATGCCAAGCAAAATTACTATTCACGTCGCTCGCGAATTAATTCTAAATTAATTCGTTTGCCCGAATTAAAATCCAATTTTAATTCCGCGTCGAAATCTAATTTCGTTTAATATATCGAATATATTATTTTATCGATGAATTCCAAATTAATCGTTCTCTCTCTTTAAATAGTATTTTATCCTAGATAAAATCTCTCCGTAATTAATCCCAAATTAATTGTGCTCGAATCATACGTCATCGGTGAATCTTCGAGAAACGACCCAAGAGATCCCTGGATATGTTGGCAGTAAATCGGTCGTCGGACTATCCGAACACGTACGTACCTCGTACTACGTTTTTACCGATTTACGAGACATGGTTGGCTTCTAGCAAAGCACCGTGCCTACCCAATTCTCCAGAAATATTCTTAATGGAATATATATATATATCAGGCGTAGTATACGTAGTATTGCGTATTGCGATCCAGTATCGGATGTCACATGCAAGGCCTAGGCTGGAATAGTGTCTGCCCCGTACGAAGCATATATCAGATTACAAGCAACTAGTCTCTTTAATCGGATAATCATGACCATGTCATATTATCCCGATGGTTGCAACCATTTAGAGTACCATTTATGTATCCCTGAGTGATCATCATCTCCATATGACTGAAGTGATACTTCCATTTGACATCACACCCAATACACTACGATTCTCAATAACCCAGAAGAGGCGTACACAGAACCTGTTAAAGTCCTGGACGACCAAAACCAAGCGTATTGATTGTCGCAAGTACTAGCGATGCAAGTCATAGGTTAAGACCAAATACACCTACCCTGATGCGGATTCCCATAGACACATAGTCATACTACCAATGGGATTCCGCGGGGTCTATCCAGAGCGAAGCTGTTTCCATACCATCGGTAAACACAACCTCCTATCACACTTGCATAAGTATCTAATACTTAAATATATGAGAACTATGTAGTTACGCTTCCATAACACGCACAAGTGCAATACTAGTCTATTCCGCATTATTGATGTCCAGTCTCGATAATACTACGACTAGGATATTTAATGATTAAACCTTTATGGATTGATATTGTCTCATATCTTATAATCTGGAACTAATCGTAAGGACTTTTATCATTTATATATTTAAGTAATCAAATTACAAAATGATAAAATGAAAAATTTCCATTGCTACATAATTAATTTGTACAAAAACCACAATGTCTTTTACAAATAGTGACGTATGGGTCATAATTGTCTAACAGTGGAGACATGGACATTCCAGTCGACAATCACTTCCAGTCAACACCTGATCTATTGGATTATTATATGCTCAAACGCAAGGCTATCAACAACCAGACTTTCGGTAACCTACAAATTAGGGTTACTTCTAGGCTCAATCTAATTCTAGTATTCTGGAATAATTCCACACGATGCCTATTGGGATTAAACTGCTCATCACATGACTATCAACAGTCAATTATCTATAGCCCTGAGCCTGTTAGGGTTGGTGCTTGGAGTGCCAATCCGGATCGTATTCATGACCGATTCATGAATACGAACAATCTTTTTTTTCCGTAATATTACTTATTTATGATAATACTTCTTGTTTTTATAAACATATTTGATCTAATTACGATTAGATTGAAACTAAATATGATTTAGTGATATGTATATATCAGACAAAGACCCGGTAATATGTAATGTAGTGCACAGTTACAAAGTAGTTTGTAATTGACATCGGGAAGTGTCACTACTAAAGGTATATTATCAAATAAAGTTCCCGGTCAAGATTTACTAACACGGGTTGGTTAGTAAATTCCGCTAAGACCATTACACGTCGTATATCGAGATTTGGTCCGATGGTTTATCCCAATGAACCATCAGTCTGGAGAGACTCGTATAGACGTGTAGGTGTTTATATTGGATAAACACTGAACGACTCACTGAATATTTCCTAATAGATGGTACACCAACGTCAAATAGGAATCTTCTCGGGTTGAGTGAGCATAGTGATCCTTCAAATTGAGATACCATTGTGGATATATGAGATATCCTTCACACTTTGATGGCAATCACGTCACCGATCTATTTAGATCAGACCTCCGCCTGTTCGTTGGGTGTGGAATGATCCACAGGATATCCTGTACGTATCAAGATAGGATCCGTCAGTTATGTGGACAAAGCATATGTATCCATTATGTAATTAGCAATCTGTTAAATCCATGGGCCCGTGGTGCACTGTAGAAATAAGTTCTACGTGTTATTAAAAGATTGCTAATAGTATCGTCGATGAGATTATACCTATAGAGATTTGACGTTTATATCTATATCTCTGGGATAATTCGAATACCTGTGACGGAAGGATTATACATATGCAGTGCCCTCGACCTGTATGGTTCAGAGAGTTTATCCGTGTTCGTCATAATTTACGGGTAGGTAGATTATGAACATGAAATTAGATTTCGTGACGGATATGCCTGAACCTAGAGAATCTCACTCATGAGATATACTCGTATGACACTAGGCAACTTTTATAAATAATACTGATTATTTATAAGTTGTTTAACGGTTAAACAATAATACATGCATTTGGGATCTTTCGGCCATTTGTTAAATGTCGAAGTATGATATTTGACATTTATAATTAATATATGTATTTTGATTATTTAATGTAAATATAATACATATATTTAAGATATTTGTTTTTAATTATTTGATTATTCAAATGTTGAATAATTAAATTAATTAAATAGTAAATATCTTACTTGCTTTTTTAAAGTAAGCAAAATGGCTTATTTTTATTGGATAAAATGGTCATTTTTGGTTGGTCTAAATGGCTAGATTTAATTGGTTTATTTATGATAAACATTAAATTGTTTAATGGGTTTTCACCACAAATTAATTAAATCTTTATCCATTTTTATTGAAATAAAAATTGAAAATATATGGCTAATATTTTTTCTAATTTTCGTTGATGGCTTAAAAAAATATATAAGCCTTGTTTCAATTTTTTATTTCATTATCTAAGAAGCCTAAATCAAAATAAAAAGAGAGCTTGAGAGAAAAAGGAAGAAAGAAAGCGAAAGCTTGAAAATCTTTGGTATTTAGTAAGTTTTTCTTACTTTCTCCTTTATGAAAACTGTTTCTAAGATTCTAGGCTTCAATATGTGTAGCTTAGATTTTTCTCTACTCTCTTGTGGATGTATTTTGATGGTTGGAAACTTGATTGAAAGATGGAAGCATGTATATGTATTAAGGTTGCATGAAATTATTTCTTAAGCATTCTTTTTAACCATTTGATGGTGAGTTGCCATTCTAGAGTTACTTAGCCACTCATAAATGATCTAGAATTGTTCTTGAGTTGTTTCATGATGGTGAGACTTGTTTGGTGTTGTGGGAATTGAATTAAAGTGTTGAATTTAATTAATTTGGTGTTAATTTATCAATTTGTTGAATTTGTAAAATTAGGGTTCATAACCCACTCCAATTTGGGACTTTTCATATATGTGATGTAATTTGATGTATATTAAATTTGGAAATTTTTGGTTTTGATCTTGACATGTTTTGAACAAAACAGACCAAATTACAAATTCTTGTAAATATGAGGACCTCTCGGCAATTTGGGGAAATTGTTTTCTTGAATTGTAATTTGTATTTTCATGTATTAGACATGTATAGATCATTTTGGTAGTGATTTGAAATCACCTAATTATGTATTTGATAAATGATCAAAATGTAAAGTTTTGGGGCATTTTCGTAATTACTGAAAAATCTAGAAAATTTTTCAGAATTTTGTTTTTAATGTATATTTGATGAAAAAATCATTTTGGTTGTGATTGGAAATCACCTAAGCTTGTTTTGAACAACTTATGACTAAAATGATTAAAATTGAAAGTTTTGAGGTCTTGTGATAATTTACTGAAATTATGATTTCTGGGTTAAAAGTTTTTGTTTTTGAGTATTGAGTGATTAAAATAAATAAGTTTATTTTAATTACTCAAGAAAAATTAAAGAAATGAGAAAATTTGATTTTCCCACTTTCCGTTGCGTAACTCAAATTGCCGTCCAAAACCCCAACATAGCCTACACACAAGACTCACATGCAGGGCTCAAGAGCCCATACACCCATAAGGGTAAAAGGTCCAAGCGACCCAAAGGCCTCCAAGAGGCATAGGCCATTTTCCTAGCCAACATTTCTTGAGCAATGTCCTAGCCGACATTGCTTGAGCAATGTCCCAACCGACATTGCCCCATATCATGCAATGTCCTAATATACATTGTCAGCTAGTTTACACACGACTAATTCATTTTTAACAAGGAAACTGCATATTTGGATAAAGACAAACTACCTACAAATACGGTAGTCAAGTCCGAATACAATTGGGATTACATCTAATTCTGATTATTGTATGACCCAAATTTGGGCCAAGGGCAATCTTCATTTTTCGCTTCGAGCCCAATAATAAACACACCCCAGATTCCCCTAACGGTACCCAAGATAAGATCGAGGCCCAAGTTGCTATCTCAAGACTACACTCAAAAAAGGCCCAATACCTTGCAATCATAGGACCAAAGATTCTCGCAGGAAGCCCAACTTTAGAAGTAAATACCGGCCCAAGGATATTACACAAGCCCTTGCCCAGCAAAACACCTAAGGGTGGCAACGGGCCGGGCCGGGCCCAAGATTTGACAAGCCCGGCCCGAGCCCGGCCAACAAAAAAATTCGGGCCCAGGAGTCTTCCGGGCTCGGTCCCGGGCTTTTTTGGGCCCGAATTTTAAAAAAAAATTAAAAAAAATTAAAAATATATAAATATAAAATATATTTACACTATATACAAAGACAATTTATAAATAAATCACAAGTTTCATTGATAAATTAACAATTTAAATGCTAAAAACAAATAAAAATGACACAAACATATTAATATATATATATATATATATATAATATATATATATATGTTTATGTTTTTTTTTGCCCGGGCCAAAATTGGAAAGCCCGGCCCAGGCCAGGGCCTGAGCCCGTGCCGGGCTTTCATTTTAAGGCTCGGCCAAGGTTTTTCCACCCCGGGCTTCGGGCTTTTCTGACACCCCTAAAAACACCATACTCAAATCGTAACCTACCATGTGCCAGCCCACAAAACGCCCAGGCTCATGAATACCTCTCATAACTCGACCGTTTCCAACATCCAACGGACGAGCAATTGAAGGCAATAAATACACACGTTTCCCGAGAGTGTGTATATAAGAAAAGAAAGTCTACGAGAAAGACAGACAAGTTCTACTACTCACAGCTTAACAATATTCTCTTCAGAACTCTCTGACCCCATACTTACCGCCCTCACGGTAGCTCACGGGGATTAAGGTAATATCTGACCTTGCTCCTCCTACTACGACCTTTACAGCTCATTTCCACTACTGACTTGAGCGTCGGAATGCCTTCGGCATCCACCACACCGGTGGCCAGTGCTCCCCGCTCACTCTACCTTCTTGTTTTGCAGTATCGCTGGTGCCCCCAACCATTAAATTCTCGATTGTGGACCTCGGCCGTAAACCAGCGTTTACAATTTGGCGCCCACCGTGGGGCCTTAGCGATTTATAGAAAACAAACCTCTATTTAGTCTACGGGACTTGCAAACATAACAATGGCTTCGAGCAGCGAGCCTTCGGATCTTCTAGCAAACCAATTGGCCATCCTCCAGGAACGATTACGGGTTTTGGAAGAGGAGAATTCAGCCATGAAGAATTCTAATAGCGACCTCCAAAGACAGTTGGAGCATATTTCATCCACTTCCAAACGAGGAGGATTCACGGATCCTTCCAATCGACCTGACAATCAGCCCAACTTCATAGAGACACCCGGTAATGAAACAGACGACATTCCCCCACCAGAAAATCACCCAACCAGTCACGAGAGGAATCAGCAAATACCACCAGCCGAACAGACTCTGAATGTGACCTCCTCCATGCGTAGAGAAATTGAGGAATTCAAGGAGGCAATTCTATCCAGCCTACCCGGAGCCAGGCTACCACTGAAAGGAATCAAAGCTGGTACCATTTCAGACACCCATTTCTTCGAGGTGATCAACTCAGTCGAACTCTCGTAAAAATTCAATCCACCCAATATGAAGTTATACGATGGATCAACCGACCCAGACGACCATATAATCCATTACAAGTATAAAATGATGTCCACATGTCTATCTTCGCATCAGAGGGAGGCTGGTATGTGTAGGAGATTCAGTGAGACACTGGTCGGCCTAGCCCTGACATGGTTCATCAATTCACCGTATCATTCCATTAGGTCCTACAAAGAATTGGCGGACATGTTCGTGGAACACTTTACTAGTTCGTGCAAGTTCGAGAAGTCAACAGATGACCTTAATGCCATACAACAACGGAAGGGAGAATCTTTGCGAAGCTATGTGGCACGCTTCAACAAAGAAATAATCGCTATCCCAGATCTCCACCAGCCGACGGCGGTGGAAGCCTTCAAGAATGGATTGATGGCTGACAGCGGCCTCTACAAAAAGATGACAAAGAACCGATGCTACACTATGGACCAGACAATGGCCAGAGCCCGAACGGAAATTAGATGGGAAGAAGATAAAAGGAATAAAAAGAGGGAGAGCTCATCCAGTCTACAGGAGAAGACGATATATCCATCCAGATGATCGAAAGAATTCGGTAGGAGAGGCCAACAATCAATCGACCAAAGAACTTATCATGGTAGGGATATCTGTCCCTACGATAGAGCTCTCAATAGTAGACCAACTTCATTCAAAAATATGGAGAGAACTCCAAATGGCGCCCTTAGACTCCCAGACTACAACTTCACCATATCACCGGGTGAACTTGTTTCGGTTCTCAGGAAAATGGGAAGTGAAGTAAAGTGGCCACCACGCTCCAAGGAAGGCTCCGGGAGGAAAGATACTAGTAAGTGGTGCGAATTCCACTGAGACTACGGCCACACGACAACTGATTGTATAACACTGAGGTTGGAAGTACTGGAGCTACTAAACAAGGGACACTTGAAAGACTTACTCACGGAGAAAGGAAAAGCACTGATTGTGAGGAGAGACGACAGAGGAGAGCGAAAAGACCGACCATTATCACCACCACCGATAGATAACACTGTTAATGTCATCTCAGGGGGATCAGAAGTTAGTGGGATCTCATATTCCGCGGTGAAGCGACATACAAGGATGGTAACGACTGTCGCCTTGTATCCGTTGGTGAAAGTGGCGGGAGACTTCACTGATCTGGAAATTGAGTTCTCGGACGATAGAGCATCCATTCACAATAATCCCCACCATGACGCATTGGTGATTTCCTTGCAAGTAGCCAACTTCATGATCAAGAGAGTGTTTGTCGACACAGGGTCATCAGCCAACATCATCTTCCTAATCGCCCCTAATGAGATGAGAGGAGGATTGGAAATGATAAATCGTCGGTCTACGGCCCTGATTGGCTTCAACGTGGAGCAAAAATTCACTGTGGGGGAAATCTCTCTTCCAGTATACGCGGGCGGAATCAACAAAATAACAACATTTCTGGTCCTGGATTGCCCTTCAACCTACAACCTGATAATGAGGCGACCCTGGATTCATGACATGAGGGATGTCTCGTCTACTTATCACCAGGTAATGAATTTTCCAACCAAATTGGGAGTCAACGAAATCAAAGGAGACCAACTTGCTTCGAGAAGTTGCTATCAAACGACTCTGAAGGCAAAATCTCAGTCGGCATAGCAATTACAGGAGGGATCTTGTCGAGACTATACAAATATTCCCAAGATGGAGGAGCTCGATGAAGTCTAGATTCATCTGCTTTACCCAGATCATAAAACCCAAGTTGGAGCTGACCTCGATCCCGCGCTACGCGCCGAATTGGTTGATTTCCTCAAGAAGCAACAAAAACTGCTTCACTTGGTCGCATGAAGATATGACAGGAATTGACCCGGAGTTGATGACACATGAACTACGTGTGGATCCAGACTACCCACCTATTAAGCAAAAGTGGAGGAAGTTTGCCCCAGAGAAGAACCGAGTCATCGACGAATAAGTCCAAAAGCTATTGGAGATTTGGGCCATTAGAGAAGTACAATACCCGGAATGGCTCGTTAACGTCGTTGTAGTACGAAAGAAGAATGAGAAATGACGAGTCTGTATTGATTTCACAGACTTGAACTAAGAGTGTCCGAAGGATTCTTTCCCACTCCCTCATATTGACTCGATGGTCGACGCCACAACTGGACATGAACTACTGAGTTTCATAGACACATATTCAGGCTACAACCAGATCCTCATGCATCCTGACAACCAGGAGAAAACGGCATTCATCACAAATAGGGGAATCTACTGTTATAAAGTAATGCCATTCAGACTTAAGAATGCAGGGGCCACTTACCAATGCCTCGTCAACAAGATGTTTTCCCATCAGATTGGGAAAACCATGGAAGTCTACATTGATGACATGTTGGTGAAATCATTGCAAGCCAAGCAACATTTGGCCCACCTAGAGGAGGCATTTGACGTGATGAGGAAGTATGAGATGAAGCTAAACCCGACCAAGTGTGCCTTCGGGGTAGCCTCGGGAAAATTTCTTGGGTACCTGGTCACCCGATGCAATATAGAAGCTAACCCGGAGTAGATAAAATCCATCCTCGACATTCCATCCCTAACAAACCCCAAAGAAGTTATGCAACTTGCGGGGAGGATCGCCGCTCTTAACACGCTCATTTCTAAGTCTACAGACAAGAGTTTTTTATTTTTCACAACCCTTGGGAATGCAAATAAATTCGAATGGACCCCAGCATGTGAAGAGGCCTTAAAGAGAATTAAAAAATACTTGAACACACCTCCACTCTTATCTAAACCATTTGACGGTGAAAGATTATTCCTCTACCTTGGAGTTTCACCGCAAGCGGTCAGCGCAGTATTGGTCAGGGAAGGAGAATGGCAACAACACCCAATCTACTATGTAAGTAAAGCACTACTCGACCCAGAGACTCAGTATACTCAAATGGAGAAATTGGTTTTAGCCCTGGTAGTGGTGGCACGAAAGTTTCGTCCCTACTTTTAGGGCCATCTAGTTTTCTTGTACTCCACATACCTGTTGATGAGCATTCTTCACAAGCCCAAACTCTCCGGCAGATAGAAAAAATAGGTTGTTGAACTCGGGGAGTATGATATCACTTATCAGCCGCGAACCGCTATCAAGTCTCAAGCTCTCGCTGATTTCATGGCGGACTTCAGCCCCAATCTCCAAGCTGATGTGGAAGAAGAGGTGCATTGTGTCCAGACTACGGACATATGGAAACTTGCAGTAGACGGATCATCCAGCAGACGTGGTTCCGGATTAGAAGTAGTGATCACTTCTCATTCAGGCGATATCATTCAGCAAGCGATTAAATGCGGCTTCCAAACTACCAATAATGAGGCCGAGTACGAAGCATTGATAGCCGGGTTGACATTGCTTAAAGAATTAGGAGCAAATAAGGTTGAGGCGATATCAGACTCTCAATTAGTAGTCAACCAACTCCAAGGGACCTATCAAGCTCGTGGAGCCCAAATGGCAGCCTACTTTTCAAAGGTAAAAGAAATCCAATCCTCATTAGAGTCATTTGCAATCTCATAAATCTCTAGAACCGAGAACACTCATGCGGATGCCCTAGCTACCCTCGGGTCTACTCTCCAAGAAGGAAACATTCGGGCCATACCGGAAGCATATCTATAGTGGCCAGCCATTACTAAAGTAGAAGATAGTGTCGTCGTTTCTATGAACAAGTCGACTCGTGGAAGTTGCCTTTCATCAAGTACTTGAAGGAAAGTACACTACCGACAAATAAGGTGACAGCTCAAAAGATCCAGCGACAAGCTGCACGATTCACTCTTTATGACAGTCAACTCATGAGAAGATCCATTTCCAGACCCTACCTCAAATGTTTAACTCCTGAGGAAGCGCAGAACATGTTGGCTGAATTGCACGAAGGGGAATGTGGGAATCACTCGGGAGGGTGGAGTCTTGCATGTCGAGCACACACAGCTGGGTATTATTCGCTAACAATGAGAACCAACGCTGTTGAATTTGCTCGTAAATACGAAAAATGCCAAAGGTTCGCCCAGTCTCTCATCTCCCGCCAGAAAAACTTAAACCTTTTTTATCCCCCTGGCCATTCATGAAGTGGGGTATGGACATCGTTGGGAAATTTCCCATCGCCTCGGGACAACGAGTCTACATGCTTGTGTTGACAGAGTACTACTCCAAATGGATCGACGCTGAGGCCTTCGTGAGGATAAAGGATAACGAAGTGCAGAGCTTCGTCTGAAAGAACATCATGTGTCGCTTCGATTTGCCCAAGGAGATCGTTACTAATAATGGATCCCAATTCATCAGTCATCGCTTCCAAGACTTTTGCAGAAATTGGGGAATCAAACTAAGCTTCTCCACCCCGGGGTACCCACAAGCCAACGGTCAAGCCGAGTCCTCCAACAAAACCATAATGAAAACTTTGAAGAAGAGACTGGAGAAGGCAAAATGGGCGTGGGCAGATGAACTCCAAGGAGTCTTGTGGTCGTACCGAATGAGTGTAAGATCACCTACTGGCGAAACTCCATTCTCCTTGACATTTGGCGCTAAGGCGGTCATTCAAACCGACTATAGTGTGCCTTCACCATGGTACCAGTGGGTTGACGAGAGTACAAATAGGAAACTCTTGCCCAACACTCTCGACACCATTGACGAACTTAGGGAGTGTTGGGAAGCGGCCGCGAGTGCGCAGTGGAAAATCAAAATTATTATGCCGCTTTCCATTTCCCCAAGACCCATTTGTTTTTATTATTCTACAAGCCTAGGCATGTTACTATATATTATAAGCATAAAACTCATAAAACATACAAAGAACATAAGCCTAAAAATGCTAACTATCATAAAAACTCTAATTAATAATAATGAAAGAAAAAGACTTACTTGAACCGTAGACTCCTCCAGTCCTCCCTCCAATCTAAAAGCTTTTCTCGAACTCAGTAAGCTCTTCCACGTTCCAAAGAGCCACCCAAGTGTGTGGCCTCCAAAGATGCACACACCAAAGCCAAAAACTCAACGGCAAGACTACGCCTTGAGTGCACGGGTATTTTGCGCTTGGTGCTAGCCTAGACAAATACCTCAAAACTTTTAACTCGAGGTTCCTCTAGTCAATTAGACTTAAGGATCCTCAAAATCAGTGGCTTACTCTTAAACTTTAGAGTTGCTCACTTATATAAACCCAAGATATGAAAGGTTTTGGTGTAGCAAATTTGTAAAGAATTCTTTGGGTTTATATAGTGCTCCAAAGACAACAAAATTAATTAAGAATCCGATGTGGGATAAAATCTAATTTAATCTTAGCCATTGGATCTTAATTTAGTGGTTTAATGAGATTATAAAACCCTAATAAGAGTTTGGGCCGAATTGGAATTCAAAACAAATAACAAAAAAAAATTAATATTCACTTGAATAGTAATTTTTTTAATTCCAATTCCCAAAGTGTCTCTATCGTCATTCACCAATCCCTAAGCCACTATGGAATCCCATAAATGATCTGTTCAATAATTAAACATATTGAACCATTTATGAACAAATCCTACAGCAATCATATATGCAGTTATATTTGTACTGTGCACTGTTAACCATTGATTTCGACTTTGTTGTGTGTGACCTTTTGGGTTCCCCTCAAGTTGGACATGAAATGAATCGTGATAATTTAATCGAAAATAAATTATCCTCCGATCAGATGGTCGTTCGATTTCAATGACCAGGGTTGCATCTAGCAACATGCCAAGGCCCCCAAATGAGAATGAAAGATATATATACTAATTCTGTATGCGATTTATATATGATACGGTCCATCGCCTCACTTTATCCCCACCTATTTACCTAGGGTACGGAAAGTGTCTACCCATATGGTCAAAGGTATGATGTTGATAGTGTCATGAATCGTGCTAACCCAAGAATCTCACATGATTCTTCCACTATGGCCACAGACTCAAGCATTGATCGCACATATCAACCCGCAACTGGAATACTACTCTTATAAGAAAATATTATCCGAGAGAGTGGTGATTCTCTGTTGTATGTTTACAAACTTCATGTGTTTCAACAAATGACCCAATCATACCCTTATGACCGGATCTTTTAACCCGGGGAAGGAGAATGTCAAAGTTATTTGATCCACACATAAGATTGTAAAGACCTCAAGTCTAAGGACTAGTCATACAATCGATACATGAAAGTTCTCACAGACACATGTGATAAACACTCCATATGAAAACTTTCGACGGTCAGTTCGATGGACACAAGTAACTCATGCATCCATGTGATACACCAAGTGGACGGATCTCCGCTAGAAGCCTATGAGATCGGCTACCCCACTTAAGGGCGGATCATATCATCATGCTAGTCTATCCGCTTTGTGAATGCCCAGATTATTCACAAAACTATGACTAGGAACATTTAAGAGTAATGATTCTCATAAGGTGTGGAAGCCATTCTCTTATTACTCCAAGGGCTTTATTACAGTGTTGATGATTCATATAAGTTATGTAAGACACGTATAATAAAGATTGCCATTTTATTAATTAATGAAAATATTACAAATACATGTACATATAACCCATCCACAAGTTGGGTATATGACATATCCCTAACAATCTCCCACTTACACTGTAGCCAACTAGTATGAATCTGGACACCATACTCTCGGGTGTGCCTATTATACTTTTGTTGAGTCAACCCTTTAGTCAGAGAATTTGCAAGATTCTCTTCTGAGGGTATTTTCTCTATAATAACTTCTTTTCTCTCAACAATCTCCCTGATGAGATGAAATCGCCTGAGTACATGCTTGGATTTCTGGTGGGACCTTGGTTCCTTTGATTGAGCAATGGTGCCCGTGTTGTCACAGTACATCGTAACACCATTCTTTATCACGGGAAGCACTTCCAGCTTCGTGCTGAACTTCTTTATACAGACTGCTTCTTTAGCTGCCTCAGATGCTGTAATATACTCGGCTTCAGTGGTGGAGTCCGCTGCAGTTGACTGCTTTGAGCTTTTCCAACTTACAGCACCGCCATTTAAAGTAAACAGATATCATGTTTACGATCTGCTGTCATCCCTATCGGTCTAAAAGCTCACATCACAGTAACCAATGACTTTCATCTCAGAACAATCTCTGTATGTCAAAAACAAATCCTTAGTTCTTCTCAGATACTTGAGGATTATTTTGACAGCTGCCTAATGTTGCTCACCAGGATTTGCCTGATACCTGCTTGTTATGCTAAGAGCATAAGAGACATCAGGTCTTGTACATAGCATGGCATACATGATCGATCATATTGCTGAAACATAAGGGATCCTACTCATACGCTCTCGATCTAAAGGAGTATGTGGACATTGCTCCTTAGATAATTTGATTCCATGACAAGTAGGTAAATTACCTCTTTTGGAATCTTCCATTTTGAATCTTTTCAAAACTTTATCTATGTATGTAGATTGAGAAAGTCCTAACAACCTCTTAGATCTATTATGATAGATCTTAATACCGAGGATGTAGGCTGCTTCTCCCAAATCTTTCATGGAGAAATTTTGAGATAACCATTACTTGGTGGCTTGCATCATGGGAATATCATTCCCGATGATTAATATGTCATCGACATATAATACAAGAAATACAACAGCATTCCCACTACTTTTCCTGTAAACAAATGGCTCGTCTACATTTTTGATGAAGTCGAATTCTTTGATTGTCTCATCAAATCGTATATTCCAACTTCTGGAGGCTTGCTTGAGTCCATAAATGGATCATTTAAGCTTGCATACTTTATTATGATCATCCTTATATGTAAACCCCTCAAGTTGTGTCATATAGACTTCCTCTACGAGGTTCCCATTAAGGAAAGCTGTTTTGACATCCATCTGCCAAATCTCATAATCAAAGTGTGCAGCTAGTGCCAGTAAAATTCGAATGGACTTTATCATTGCAACAGGCGAGAAGGTTTCGTCATAGTCAATTCCTTGGATTTGTCTATAACCTTTCGCCACCAACCTAGCCTTATAGGTTTGGATGTTGCCTTCTGCATCAGTTTTACGCTTGTAAATCCACTTGCAGCCTATGGGTTTTATCCCTTCAGGTGCATCTACCAAGTCCCAGACTTGATTCTGATACATAGAGTCTATTTCGAATTTCATGGCCTCAAGCCACTTGACTGAATCAATGTCACGCATTGCTTCGTCATAACTGGTGGGATCGTCATTATCAATGACCTGATCATGTTCCTCATCAATATGGAAACCATATCTTTCAGGCTCATGTCTTTCCCTACCAGACCTTCTGAGTTCATAACCTTGTGGTTATTTCATCGCTCCCTTTTGAGGGCCTGGGGTTTAGTTCTATGTTAGTTTTTTCTTCTCGTACCTCATCGAGGTCAAGTCTACTCCCACTATATTTCTTGAGAAGGAATTCATTCTCTAGAAATTTAGCATTTCGTGAGACAAATGTTCTTTGTTCATTTGGGACGTAGAACACGTATGCTCTTGAGTTCAAGGCATATCCTACAAACTTACATTTAATTGCCCTATCATCCAATTTGTTAGTTTGTGTGAGCTTGACATATACGTCACATCCCCAAACTCTTAGATAACTAAGACTAGGAGGTTTCCCAGACCATAACTCATATGGTGTTTAACTAACAGTCTTGGAAGGAACTTGTTTTAGTAGTAGTGTTGCAGTTTCTAAAGCAAGAACCCAAAATGAAAGAGGTAGATCCGTGTCTGGCATCATTGATCGGACCATATCTAATAATGTCTGATTTCTCCTTTCGGAGACCCCATTATACTGTGGAGTTCCCGGAGGAGTCCACTGGGAAACAATGTCATTTTCTCTCAAGTAATCTTGAAATTCGTTGCTCAAGTATTCATCACCTCGGTCAGACCTTAGTGACTTAATACTTTTATTAAGCTGGTTTTCTACTCCAGCCTTGAAGTCTTTAAATTTCTCAAAGGCTTCAGATTTGTACTGCATAAGGTACACATACCCATATCGCGAATGATCATCGATAAAGGTAATGAAGTAGGAGAATCCATCTCTAGCGGTGACTGACATTGGTTCGCATACATCGGAGTGTATGAGTTATAATGTCTTCGCTGCACGCTGTTCTTTACCTTTGAAGGGTAATTTGGTCATTTTACCAAGTAAACAAGACTCACAAGTTCCATAAGGTTTATATTTGAAGGGTTTGAAATACTCATCCTTATGTAGCTTAGTTAATCTTGTTTCATTGATATGACCTAAGCGACTATGCCATAGAAGTGATTCATTGAGATTATTCGAGTTAACGTTGTATATATTAGAGGTTGAACATTCTTTGTTAGTTTGTAAGATATAGATACCATTATTCAAAATATCATCTCCATATTTTATTTCATTGAAATAAATAGAAGATTCATTACAAATTATTAGGCATGAAAAGCCTTTATTACATAAAGAAGAAATTGAAATGATGTTCTTTACTAGAGAAGGTACATAAACACAATCTTCTAAGTCTAAAACTAAATCATTCGACAAAACTAATGAATAAGTCCCCACGCACAATGCAGCCAGTTTTGCTCCATTACCCATGCGTAAGTCAACCTCCCCATGACAGAGTCTCCTACTGTTTCTCAGGCCCTGCACATTATTACACAAGTGAGTCCCACAACTGGTGTCAAGCACCCAAGTAGAAGGTTCAGAGTTTTGAGAACATAGTTCAATCATATACAACATACCTGAAGCATTGGGATTCTTGGCCCCTTGGGATTCCCTAGCTTCCTTGGCTTTCAAGGATCTGCAGTCTTTCTTCTAATGGCCCTTATTTCCATAAAAGAAACATTTCCCATTTCCTTTTTTCTTCTTCACCTTATCATTGGGCTTTAGGTGATCTGAAGCCTTGGCCATGCCCTTATTTTTCTTTGGGCCTCGTGGCTTCAGGTCCATACCCGTAAGCATGATGAAGGTTTTAAGCTCCGGTTTCAAGTCCTTCTCTGCTTGCTTTATCAGATTGTGCAATTCTGCTAAAGTAGCTTCTTTATCAGACATATGAAACTGCATAATAAAGTTAGAGAATTCTTTTGGTAAAGATTGAAGAATTAGATCGTGACCTATCTCATGATCCATGATGAACCCGAGGTTGGCCAATTTTTCAATATGGCCAATCATCTTAATCACATGTCCACTAATATATCCTTCATTATACCTTGTTTGGAATAAGGCACATGACACTTGGAATCTCACGGTATTAACGGAAGTTGCATACAACTCCTTCAAGTGAAAGATGATGGTTTGAACATCCATATCTTCGTGAGCTTTCTGAAGTTCATCCGACATAGAGCCAAGCATTATGCAAACTGCTTGCTCATCATCATCAATATGTTTCTTCCAAGCATCAAATGTATCTTGGTCAACATCTTCTGCGGGTTCAGGGGGAAATGGTCTTTCAAGAACATAGAAAATCTTTTCTTGTCGTAAGACAATTTTAAGGTTTCTAAACCAGTCATTGTAGTTGTCCCATTTGAGCTTATGCTCATCAAGGATGGAACGAAGTGATACACTATTTGCCATTTGAATGTTTGTGAAATATTTTAACCCACATGTTAAGAGAAAATGTTAAAATTAGGAATATATTTTCATTAATGTTTCATAATAACATGGGCTTTTAATATTATGAAGTTGCTCCCACTCAATTATTTTAAAATTTTAAGCAAATCGCATCAACCCCAATATGATAGATTTATTGGGGGCAAGGATCCATTATCATCATTTCATAACTCCGACTAGGGCCGGTCGTTATACAATATGATAATTAGGTAGGTTCCCAACCAATTTATGATATAAATCATAATTCCTTGATCATTGGGTTGTGCAATCAAACATGCCATAGTTTATGCTAGTCCTTGTGGACACCCAATCTTTGCCACTAAGTTATAAGACCACGCCTAAGGGTCGCTGCATCTTATGACTCAGAAAAGTCAAACCATTGTCAATAGTACGATTTAGGGACAAATTGGTATTGGTCAGTCTGGTAAAGCCTAGTCATGCTGATGAGTGGTAATTATATCACTATTTCCCACTCATTTAACTTAATATTTTGTATAGTTTCTTGAGTTTTGTGAATATTTTGATGTGTTTTGTGTTATTTTGTAGATAAATAAAGTTTCAGGACTCTCTGGAGGAGATTTGTGACCAAAACAGTGAAAAATGACACAAAAGGGCAAAATGGTCATTTGGTGCGTCGCGACGCGCAGGCTGAGTCGCGATGCCTAACGTGCGCCGATCCATGCTAACGTGTGATGGGTTCACATGTCAGAATCTGAGAAGTTTGACTTTGCTAACGTGCGCCGTGCCACGTGTCAGCATCACAACCGATTTGCTAACGTGCCACGTGTCACCATCCAACGGTGCCGAGAATCGCCATCGCCACGTGTCGCCACGTGTCAGCCATGTCATCGTCCACATCACCAGTTGACCGAGTCAACGTGCCACGTCATCATCAGCCAATCACAGCATGCCACGTGTCGCAATCCTACGGTGCCGACAATCATTTTCGCCATGTGTCGCCACGTCATCGCCACATCAGCTCAATTATTGACTTATTTATCCGAATTGCCATGTGGTAGATAAGAATCTGAAACGGACCAATCACGCATTGACACGTCAGCGCGTCGCGACGTAAGAATAAACTTGTGCGTCGCGACGCGCGGGGCTTATTGACGCATATAAATAGAGGTCGAAATTTCAGTTTCAGATGTACATTCCTCTCTGAATTCTCTGATGTAAATAGGGATTTTTCTATCTAGTTTATTTTAATTTCAGTTTTGTAATTAATTTTAATTACGTTCTGTAATAGTAATAGTAATTTACTTTCTTTACTTTTACAGTTTTTACTTTTCAACCATGAGGAGGTAACTTCCCCTTGCTAGGGTGAAAGGTAATTCTTTTACTATTGTTATTTAGATTAATCTCCCTTAATTAAAATATATTCACTATTTAAAATTTGACTTAATAAGGATACCGCTATATTGGCCGGTTGGTAATCATTTATAAACTGGTTTTAATCTGACTAAGCAAGGATACCGCCAGATTGGTCGGTTGGTAATTAAACTTTATTACCGCCTATATGGCAGGTTTATGGACAAATTTTGATACCGTCTATATGGCTGGTCGGACTTAATTTGACTTAATAAGGTTACCGCCTATATGGCTGGTTGGTAATATCATCACAAGTTATATATTATATTAAGAGAGATATCTAAATTAGTAGTAGTAAAAGTAAATCATTTTACCTTATCATTTTATTTTTTTGTAATTTACTTTTCAGCTTTTACTTTACCGCAATTACTTTTCAGTATTTTACTTTATGTCTTTTGCTTTTAAGTTTTTACTAGCCCTAGTTATGTGTCGTAACTAAGTTAGTTATATAGGGTTGTGATGAATTCTAATATCACCGGTTTATAAGGGATTATTTTATAGTTTGGGTAATTTAAAAGTTTACTTATTAAGTCTTAAACTTAATGCGTCTTGTTAATTGGCCACTAATAAGATTGATCTGGTAAATCTAAAAATAAACTTGACAAAGGAATTTTAGGTTTCAGCCTTAGACTTAATAGCCCACGATCTTCCTTGAGGATAGATAACCCTTTAATAGATTTCCTTATAGGATAGACATATACCAATCGGGCGAGGGTAGCCATAATTGGAACTTAAACTTAATGAATCCAGGTAATTTGGTTGACATAGACATATGGTTCAATTGTGTTATACTGGGTATTTGCATCTGACCATCGACAGAGGCTTTCGCATAATTTTGTGTTCCATGTTAGTAAACCGATATATTACACAAACATGAAATAACCACTTCATCTTTTAAAAGATATTAGAAAGATTCACAACCCTAGATGGTTTCCTAATATTGAATTTTCTTAAACCTACTTTCGTGCAATTTTATTTACTTGTTTTTAAATTTAAAATCATCACCATTCACATTCAATCAATCAACCTGTTAGATACTAGTAATCATTTGACCTCATAAAATTATTAGATTAGGTATTAAGTCCTCGTGGGATCGATACATTTTATACTACTTGAACGATACGTGCGCTTGCATTATACGCGTGTGATTACGCCGGTCACCTGCCAATACGGTTTAAGCCATTTGGTCTATACTTTACAATGGGAGGCAAATTTTAGACTTATATTATTATTGAGGATTTTAACAAGCTTAAGTGAATAACTGTCAAATGGATTCCTCAATTGAAAATTCCCCAGAGGGAGGGTGGAGCGAACTCTCTTAAATACCCTTACCTCTTAGGCTCTTATTGCCTTGGTGACAGGAATAAACAATAGATCCTCCAAATTAGTCCAACACTTTAATATGCTTTAAGGTAAGCTTTGAGTAAATGATTATCTAGATGTCTTCACAACTTTTCCTTTTGGCTATAAAAAGGTAGTGAATGAAGGAAGACACCAAATCATTATCTAACTCTAGTAATACCTTTGGTTAAATTAACTTTAGTTTGGAAAGTTTTATTAACCCCTTGGTCCCAACCTACTTGTATCTTTTATAATGTCTTTTATTATAAACAAGTGATTTATATTTATTAGCCTTAAGGTAATAAATCTCTAAGTTCATCACTGAATAATACTTAGCTAAGGGATAAGCAATAAACTCTCTATTTCTTAGAAAGTCTCTAGATGCTTGCACCCTAAAATAATCATGCCAATTCTAATCATACATAGAATCATCAAGCATATGAGTTTTAATATGTTGGAATTATTTTAGGCATTAAATAAATTTGATTAAAATTTAATTATGATATTGTATTATTTTATTCAAATAAATTTATTATTCACGTTTTTCTGCAGATGCGTGAATGTTAAATGCAATTTCACAATTCAAATATTAACCAAATCATGCAAAACTTGTACCTAAAATTAATTTCAGGGTGTTAGCTTTACAACGAGCTTTTAAACACCCAATTTTGAGTTCAAACGAGTGAGAACTAATCCAAACAAAACCGGCGCGCTGATACCACTGTTGGGAAGCGGCCGCAAGTGCGCAGCGGAAAATCAAAATTATTATGCCGCTTTCCCTTTGCCCAAGACCCATTTGTTTTTATTATTCTACAAGTCTAGGCATGTTACTATATATTCTAAGCATAAAACTCATAAAACATACAAAGAACATAAACCTAAACATGCTAACTATCATAAGAACTCTAATTAAAATAAAGAAAGAAAAAGACTTACTTGAACCGTAGACTCCTCCAGTCCTCCCTCCAATCTAAAAGCTTTTCTCGAACTCAGTAAGCTCTTCCACGTTCCAAAGAGCCACCCAAGTGTGTGGCCTCCAAAGATGCACACACCAAAGCCAAAACTCAACGGTAAGACTACGCCTTGAGTGCACAGGTATTTTGCCCTTGGTGCTAGCCTAGGCAAATACCTTAAAACTATTAACTCGAGGTTCCTCTAGTCAATTAGACTTAAGGATCCTCAAAATCAGTGGCTTACTCTTAAACTTTAGAGTTGCTCACTTATATAAACCCAAGATATGAAAGGTTTTGGTGTAGCAAATTTGTAAAGAATTCTTTGGGTTTATATAGTGCTCCAAAGACAACAAAATTAATTAAGAATCCGATGTGGGATAAAAGCTAATTTAATCTTAGCCATTGGATCTTAATTTAGTGGTTTAATGAAATTATAAAACCCTAATAAGAGTTTGGGCCGAATTGGAATTCAAAACAAATAACAAAAAAAAATACTATTCATGTTACTATTCACATACTATTCATGTGAATAGTAATTTTTTTTTAAATTCCAATTTCCAAAGTGCCCCTATCGTCATTCACCAATCCCTAAGCCACTATGGAATCTCATAAATGATCCGTTCAATAATTAAACACATTGAACTATTTAGGAACGATTCCTACAGCAATCATATATGCAGTTATATTTGTACTGTGCACTGTTAACCATTGATTTCGACTTTGTTGTGTGTAATCTTTTGGGTTCCCCTCAAGTTGGACATGAAATGAATCGTGATAATTTAATCGAACATAAATTATCCTCCGATCAGATAGTCGTTCGAATTCAATGACCAAGGTTGACATCTAGCAATATGCCAAGGCCCCCAATGAGAAGGAAAGATATATATACCCATTCTGTATGCGATTTACATATGATACGGTTCATCGCCTCACTGTATCCCTACCTATTGACCTAGGGTACGGAAAGTGTCTACCCATATGGTCAAAGGTATGATGTTGATAATGTCATGAATCGTGCTAACCCAAGAATCTCACATGATTCTTCCGTTGTGGCCACAGTCTCAAGCACTGATTGCACATATCAACCCGCGAACTGGAATACTACTCTTATAAGAAAATATTATCCAAGAGAGTGGTGATTCTCTGTTGTATCTTTACAAACTTCACGTGTTTCAATAAATGACCCAATCATACCCTTATGACCGGATCTTTTGAATGGGGAAAAGAGAATGTCAAATTTATTGGATCCACACATAAGATTGTAAAGACCTCAAGTCTAAGAACTAGTCATATAATCGATACATGAAAGTTCTCACAGACACATGGGATAAACACTCCATATGAAAACTTTCGACGGTCAGTTCGATGGACACGAGCAACTCATGCATCCATGTGATACACCAAGCAAACGGATATGCGCTAGTAGCCTATGAGATCGGCTACCCCACTTAAGGGCGGATCATATCATCATGCTAGTCTCTCCGCTTTGTGAACGCTCAGATTATTCACAAAACTATGACTATGAACATTTAAGAGTAATGATTCTCATAAGGCGTGGAAGCCATCGTCTTATTACTCCAAGGGCTTTATTATAGTGTTTATGATTCATATAAGTTATGTAAGATACGTATAATAAAGATTTCCATTTTATTAATTAATGATAATATTACAAATACATGTACATATAGCTCATCCACAAGTTGGGTATAGGGCATATCTCTAACAAGGAGAACGCATCCATACAACTTGCAGCCTACCGACAGATGATGTCCAAACACTTCAATAAACGTGAGAAGCAGAACTTTCATAGAAGGAGATTGGGTCCTACGGAAAGTCTTTCAAAACATTAAAGAAGTTAATGATGGAAAACTCGCCCTACTTGGGAAGGTCCATACATTATCGCAAAAGTTGTAGGTCGCAGAGCCTACAAACTAAAAACAGAAGATGGTCGACTCATCCATAACAGTTGGAATGCCATTCACCTCAAGAAGTTCTATAGATAATCGCGTTTGGGTATCACTCGACAAATCGCAGTCCTATCACAAGTTGGCGACCTAATCGTTCGATCTTTGTTTTAGTTTTTGTGTAATTATACTAAGTTTTAATTCTCAATTGAATAAAATATTAACAGTTCGATTTCATTCAGATGACAGAGAATATATCCACATCCCCAACGACAATTGGAATTTATACACAAAGGGAAATATTGTCTTTACAAAAAAGGCTAAGCCAATATTACAAAAAAAAATCGAAACAACAAAAATACATCAATCTTCCTGCCTTTCGATAGGCTTGACTGACTCTATCAGCTGAGGAGAAAATTCAGTCTCCATAGGCTGCTTCGGTCCAGACTCTTCCATGGCGGCCTCGATAACCCTATCAGTAGTATCACCTGTAATCGGAACCTCTTCAGTTCTCTCGACAATAGCTCTTTTAGTCTCTTCAGCGACCACCTCCTTAGAACTGACCTTCTGCCCTCCTTTGACCCCGGTGTCTTCAATCGACAATGAAAGCCCAGCCTCCAGTCTTTCCCCTAGTGCAATCCACTTCTTAGGATTCCAGGAGCTGTGCTCTCCAGACAAGTATTCCTTCATGAGGATGCCCATATCCTTTATGATCGCTTCCATGGCCACTTCTTCTAATCGATCTAGCAACTCAGCCTTCTGGCCCTCCAACTCATCAACGTTCTCCCTAAAAGCCTCTAATTCAGTCGATGTCGTCTCCAGTTTAGCTTTCGTTGCCTTGACTTCGTTCTCGGCTTCCCTCGCTCTATTCCTAGAATATTCCAAAACAGCTTTAGACTCAGCCAACTCCTTTCGCAGAGCCGCTTTCGATTTCTCCAGGTCTCTAGACTTCCTCAAGCTAGCCTCCATATATTTATGCTGGAAAATGGCGTACTCTAGAGTCTACAACAGCAAGGTAAAATGTTAATGAATCGATAAGGTAAACTTGTTAATTAAAGAATCGTTACCTCGTAGTTTCGGGCGACAGCTCTCTTTGCAGCCTCCAGCGGTCCCATAGTCAGCATTCGACATTCATCCTCCTCTAGCAGTAATCCCTCGGCAAACCCGGACAAACTTGATGGATCCTACATAACAGTCAGTCATGCTCTCGATATCTTGATCATGAAATGTTTCAGGATCTTCATCAAGGTCCATCAACTGCTTCCTTTTCCTTGAAGAATGACCTGACCCAGTCGATGATTTAAGAGCAGCTGAGGTTCGGGGACGACTTCAATTTCCTTTCCCTTAGTCTTTTTCTTCTTCCTCCTTTTGAGCATTTCTTCGACTGTAGGGAGTCTGAACTGGCTCATCCTTTCCACTGCGCAAAAATTTTCCTCAGGAGTTAGAGTCCGTAAAAATAAATTTCCCTCATTGAGGAGCCGACACGACCAGATAATGAGAAGGACTGTCAATATATGTTTAGTCAGAGGCAGAGAGGTACCTTCCGGGTAGAAAACTTCATTCCACAGCGTAGTTAACCTTAATATTCTCTCTTCCAACACTATCCTTCAATTCCTCTCAGGCACCAGAATGCTCAATAGGTAGTTTATGTTTGCTACGACCTCAGGTGTCACGTCAAAGCTACGATTACGATTCAAACCTATGACAGGAGAAGGATATAAGATATACATCGAGTCTACAAACAATAAAAGAAAACGAGACTAACACGCACTCGTTATTTCCCAACACTCAGGTATTCGACCAGGCCCAGTCGACACAAATACACCCACTCCCTTAACAAAAAATAGGCCTTTTTGCCAACCCCTCTATCGTTTGTAGTCAACCCTGAAATTAAATTTTCCCTATTGTGTCGAAGGAACAGATGATATCTCCATTTTTCAACTACGTGTTCCTTCATATAGTACGTGTAGAGAAGGTCCTTTACTCCAAATCTAACTCCTTACTCATACGTCAGCACTTCAACCGACATTAAAACCCTCCATGTATTTGGCATTAGTTGGGAGAGGGCTATCCCATAGTTATTTAGTACCTCCCACACTAGGTTTGGAATGGGGAACTTAAATCCATCTGCAAATAGGCGTTCATAAAACCCAATCCACCCAGGGATCTTATAGTCGATTCGTTCCCTCGAAGAAGCTAATCTCACTCGAACCGATTCAGGAAACTTGATACTTTAATTTTATCTCCTTCATGTTTTTTTGGTTAGTCTACTAGGAGGATTTTTGGTTAACAAGTTGGTTGCTGCACTGGTGCTGGGTTCACCCGACTCGGCTGGGACTGTTCAGAGAGGTGGCACATCTTTAGGGATATCGAGCGAAGCCTCCATCGACACAACAGTCAGCACATCTCATCACCCCCACTTAATGTGTCCCTACCATGCATACTAAAAGGGGAGACGACCCGTAAAGGCGAGCCTACATACATTTCCATCAACGTATCACCTGAGCTCGAGCAACTCTCAGACGATATATCAAATCACTCTACAAACAATGAGTCAACCTAAAAGTAATGTGACAGAAGATCAAACCCAAAATTCTCAGAAACAAAACCCTGAAAAACCCTAAACCGTTTCAAGATTAAAACTCATATTCTAGCCAAGAACAGCTTGAATCTACCTCAAGAACAAGTTGAAGAAATGAAGAACATGAAGAAGGATATGAAGAATACCTTGATACTTGAAGAGAGTGCTCCAACCTTACGACTTAAGAATGAATCTTACAAATGAAGCGAATGAACCCCTCGTTACTCTTTATACTCAAACCACGTTTTGGCGCCTCATTTTCCCCCAAAGAGGGGGCCTCGATATGAACACACATTTATTGCGGTGTAGGAAATCGAGGAACACAAGGCTCGTTCAAAGCCCAATAAGAATTCTGTCGACTGAGAACCTCCTCAATGCTGTCACAATGGATGCCTTGTCCAAACGACATATAAAATCGACCTTCCTTCCAGACAGCGTGAAGGCTCAGCTCGGTTCACCTTCATGACCAGTTAAGTGGATGGTGAACTCCTGACATTTATCAGGTCCAGTCGACGGGACATTACCCAATTGGCTCATGATCGAGTCAAGTTCAGTACTTGGACCTTCATCTGGTCCAGACGACATGTAGACTCGATTTGATCCCTATTTGGTACCAAATGAGGGAATCATTTCCTGGCCTTCATCAGTTCCAGTCGATGGGAGCACTCCCCAATTGGCTCATGATCGAGTCAAGTTCAGTACCTGGACCTTCGTCTGGTCCAGATGACATGCAGATTCGATTTGGTCCTTATTCGGTACCAAATGAGTGAATGATTTCCTGGCCTTCATCAGGTCCAATCGACAGGAACACTCCTCAATTGGCTGATGATCGAGTCAAGTTCAGTACTTGGACCTTTGTCTGGTCCAGATGACATGCAGACTCGATTTGGTCCCTATTCGGTACCAAACGAGTGAATGATTTCCTGGCCTTCATCAGGTCCAGTCGACAGGAACACTCCCCAATTGGCTCATGATGGAGTCAAGTTCAGTTAATGGACCTTCATCTGGTCCAGATGACATGCAGACTCGATTCGATCCCTATTCGGTACCAAACGAGTGAATGATTTCCTGGCCTTCATTAGGTCCAGTCGACGGGAACACTCCTCAATTGGCTCATGATGGAGTCAAGTTCAGTTAATGGACATCATCTAGTCCAGCCGACATGTAGACTCGATTCGGTCCCTATTCGGTACCAAACGAGTGATTGAATTCCTGGCCTTTATCAGGTCCAGTCGACGGGAACACTCCCCAATTGGCTCATGATGGAGTCAAGTTCAGTTAATGGACATCATCTAGTCCAGCCGACATGTAGACTCGATTTGGTACCTATTCGGTACCAAACGAGTGAAGGCTTTCCTGGACTTCATCAGGTACAGTCGACAGAACACTCCCCAATTGGCTCATGAAGGAGTCAATTTCAGTTAAGGGACCTGCTGCTGGTCCAGACGACATGTAGCCTCGATCTGGTACCTATTTGGTACCAAACGAGTGAAGGATTTCATGGACTTCATCAGGTCCAGTCGACGGAACACTCCCCAATTAGCTCATGAATGAGTCAATTTCAGTTAAGGGACCCTCTGCTGTTCCAGGCGACGTGTAGCCTCGATTTGGTACCTATTCGGTACCAAACGAGTGAAGGGTTTCCTGGACTTCATCAGGTCCAGTCGACTGGAACACTCCCTAATTGGCTCATAAAGGAGTCAATTTCAGTTAAGGGAACTTCTTCTGGTCCATACGACATGTAGATTCGATTTGGTACCTGTTCGGTACCAAATGAGTGAGTCGACATGCTCCTTCCTCGAGAAGCTCATTAATTGAGTCAAGTATCAATCCGAACCTTCATCTGGTTCCAGACGACATGCAACTTCACTAGATCCCTATATCGCACCAGTTGTTAGAATGACCTCTCTGCTATCATCAGGAGAGTTGAAGACCTGAACCTAACTCGGTCCAGACGACTTGAAGGCTCCATTGGTCCTCTGACAACTCGATTGTGGTTCTTCAAAGAACACTACTTGGATCTGTCGACTAGGACATGACTGGGAAAATATAAGACTTGGACTACATTCAGTCCAGACTTGAAGACTCCATTAGTCCTCCACCTAGTCATATGGATTATGACCGGGAACAACGTCCAATTCGGTCGACTGAGGACATCCCCCCTAACTTCTAGAGTCAAGACTTTAGCTACACTGACCAGGTCCAAACAACGAAGACTCTCCCGTTTTGGTTCAGACGACACGACCAACGAGTACTCTCCAAGCACATGACTCATTGAATTAGAGAGTATGAGACAAACTGTATGGGCCAAATTTGGGCCAAGGGCAATCTTGATTTTTCGCTTCGAGCCCAATACTAAACACACCCCAGATTCCCCTAACGGTACCCAAGATAAGATCCAGGCCCAAGTTGCTATCTCAAGCCTACACAAAAAAGGCCCAATACCCTGCAATCATATGACCAAAGATTCTCGCAGGAAGCCCAGCTTTAGAAGTAAATACCGGCCCAAGGATATTACACAAGCCTTTACCCAGCAAAACACCATACTCAAACCATAACCTACCATGTGCCAGCCCACGAAATGCCCAGGCTCATGAATACCTCTCATAACTCGATCGTTTCCAACATCCAACAGACGAGCAATTGAAGGCAATAAATACACACGTTTCCCGAGAGTGTGTATTTAAGAAAAGAAAGTCTACGAGAAAGACAGACAAGTTCTACTACTCACAGCTTAACAATATTCTCTCCAGAACTCTATGAACCCCCTACTTACCACCCTCACAGTAGCTCATGGGGATCAAGGTAATATATGACCTTGCTTCTCCTACTACGGCCTTTACCGCTCATTTTCACTATTGACTTGAGCGTCGAAGTGCCTTCGGCATCTACCACATCGGTGGCCAATGCTCCCCACTCACTCTACCTTCTTGTTTTGCAAGATCGTTGGTGCCCCCAACCAATAAATTCTCGATTGTGGACCTCGGCCGTAAACCAGCGTCTACAATTACCTAGGCATTCCTGACTCAATCCCAACTCAACTATCATCGCATAGTAGGATTGCAATTAGACTATTCCAAGGAATCATAATTCGACTAATAGATTACTTCCACAACCTATAAATAGAGAGTGAGTCTAAGGAGTTGAGGCATTCAAACTTTAACTCTCACACTCGAGTTCTCAAAGAACATCACTCCCTAAACACCAGCTTACCGCTCTCATGGAAACAAACCACGAAGATCGAGGTAACCTCTTACCTTGTTCTTCCACTTTTTTTTAGTTCATCACACTCACTGACTTGAGTGTTAGAGTGCTTACGGAATCCACCACACCGATGGGTAGTTACTCTGCACTATATGCCTTTGTTTCACAGAATCATTGGTGTCCCTATATTACGAATTCTAGATTTTGGACTAAAGACGAATTTTATCATTTATAAAAATAAATATAGGTAGTATTTGTCCCTCATTAAAGGGCATTGGGCAAATGGCTCTCACTACTCAAAAGAAAGTGAATGATCTTCTCAAGCCTAGTGTCATTTCTATGATCAATCATTGTTCTCTTCAATACTAAGAAACAAAACCTTCTTCCCAAATTCACAATATCTGAATATTCTCTGCAGTAAAATCAAAGTGAGCCATGCTACACTGCTTGTTAATTGGAAAAAAATATGGAACACTAAAAAGAAGAAATAATATTTTTACAAGAAACTTAAAAAAAAAATGATTCAGTGTTAATCTTTCTTATATTCATTTCTTATAATTTTTTTCGTGATTACAATTCAATCATTTATAATTTTTTATCTCAAAAGCGCAATAAAAAAAACTCAACTTAACACCGAATCCCAATCATGTTATTTTTATTTTTTTTCCACACAAGTAAGCAAATATGCATTTGAAAAGTAATTAAATTAGATAAGTGACGATGTAGTGGTAAGCTCTTTCGAACGAGACTTCATGCCATTCAAATGAACAAATCAGAGGCTATTGGTTTGTAAATCATTCAAACAAGTCTGTTTATTCTTAAACTACTTTGATACATCAAATGAATGTGAAGACGACATAGATAATGTTTATTCTTAAACTACTTTGATACATCAAATGAATGTGAAGACGACATAGATAATAAAAAAAACATTGACTACTGTGATACTTATTCACCAGTGACCCGTATCATATCAATAAGAATGCTCATAGGTATAACAACTATATTTGGTCTTGAAATACATCAAATAGATGTGAAGACGACATTCTTAAATGGTGAATTGGATGAAGAAATTTACATGGAACAACCAGAAGGTTTCAATGTTCCTGGACAAGAACATAATGTATGAAAAAGTGTAAAATCCTTATACGGATTAAAACAAGCACCTAAATAATGGTATGAAAAATTTGACAAAGAAATTTTATCAAGTGGGTTCAAAATCAATGAGTGTGATAATTATGTATACACTAAATCAACTCAAAAAAGATATGTCATTGTGTGTCTCTACGTAGACAATATGCTGGTTAATTGGTAGTAATCATGAGATGATTTAATCTACCAAGAAAGTATTGACCATCAAATTTGATATGAAAGATTTAGGAAAGAATTAAGATTTCCAGCACATTAGAGGGACACATATTATCTCAGGCTCATTATGTTGAGAAGATACACGAGAAATATAATAAAAGAGATTTAAATGTGGCTAGTGTTGGTTTTCTATAAGGTCCCAAGGTCAAACAAGACATGAAATATGTGTTAACACATCAACGGAGGTAGCGGAATACTCACATTGATCGGTTGAGTCGATTTGGAGACGATCAAGCCAAAAACGCACTGCCTTTGTAAGCTCACTGCAGCAGTCCACTGCCTACAAAAACAGAAAATTAAGTGAAGAAACGGAGCTCCAATCTTCGTCGGATGGATCCCGTCTCATGGGGGAACCTCCCTACCACCTTCGCAAGACTCGTAGTGTGCTAGCACTTGCGGTTTTCACCATGAAAACCCAACTCTTGGCTTCCCTTGCTCACGATTTTTGTGGTTCAAAACCAGTCCCCAAAATCTGTTTTGGGCGTGAGAGGAAGAGAGAATATTGAGAGAGAAGAAGTTGTATTAAGTTAATAAAATGATTTACCAAAAATCAATTTATATTTATGCCATAATTTATTAAATTAATAATAAATTTATGACACAACACATGCAAAGGCTTAGAGTGTCAAACACTTCATTTCCATGCATTACCATTGAGTGCAATGTACACAATCTCCATGCAAAGCATTAGAGTGTCAAATAAGCATAACATGACATGTGTCATGTGGGCCCCACACGTTTCCAAATGAAAGTGGGCCCACGTGCACTCACGCGTTCGGGTTCGATATTTCCGAAATACCGAGCTTACGTCGCGACGTTAATTCAATCGAATTTAATAAATAATTACGCCTGGCGAAATTATTATTTACGTCGCTAACGAATTAATTCTGAATTAACTCGTTTGCCCGAATTAAAATCTAATTTTAATTCCGCGTCGAAATCTAATTTCATTTAATATATCGAATATATTAATTCATCGATTAATTCCAAATTAATCGTTCTCTCTCTTTAGACGACATTTTATATCCCGGATAAAATATCTCCGTTATTAATCCTAGATTAATTTTCTCTCTCTCTCTTCTATTAATCCCAGATTATTCAAGAGTGCGAGTTGTGCGTCATCGGTGGATTATCGGGAAGCGACCCATGAGATCCCCGGATAATCTGGCAGTAAATACGGTCGTCGGAGTATCCGAATCACGTACGTACCAAGTACTACGTTCTACCGATTTACGAGACAAGGTCGACTCCTAGCAAAGCACCAAGTCTCCCAGGTTCTCCGGACATATTCATCAAAGAATATCTAGATCTGTATCAAGCGTAGTATACAATTGTATTGTGCATATTGGCCCAGTATCGGATAATCACGTGCTAGGGCTGGGGCTGGATAAGTGTCTGCCCCGTCCGAAACACATATCGGATGTCTGGTAACTAGTCTCTATAATCGGATATTCATGACCTGGTCATAATATCACGATTGGATGCGCATCACTTTTTAAGAGCACTAATACCGTATCCTGCGTGACATCATCTCCATTATGACTGGAGTGACACTTCCGTCTTGACATCACATCCAATACACTACGATTCCTGATAAACCAGAAGAGGTGAACACAGAACCAGTTAGATCCCCACCACCAAAACCAAAGTTTACCGATTGTCGTAAGTATTAGCGATGTAAGTCTCAGGTTAAGACTATACACACCTACCTTGATTTCGGCCTCCCATAGACACCTAGTCATAATACCAATGGGATTCCGAAGGGTCTATCCAGAGCGAAGCTGTTTCCCGTACCATCGGTGAAACACGACCTCCTATCGCACTTGCACAAGTATCCAATACTTATATATATGAGAACTATGCCGTTGTGCCCTCACAACGCGCACAAGTGCAATACTAGCCTATTCCGCATTATCGATGTCCAGTCTCGATAATACTACGGCTAGGGATATTTAATGATTAATCCTTCGTGGACTGATACTGTCTCATATCATCTCAATCCAGGAACTAATCATAGGGACCTCTCTTCATTTATATATCTAAGGTGATCTAATCACAAATGACGAGAGTGCAATTTCCTTGTTACATAGTTAATTTGCTACAACAACACAATGATCTGTGCAAATAGTGACGCTATGGGTCATTTTGTCCAACAATCTCCCACTTGGCACATTGCGAGTCACTCAAGTGCCCTACACCCGAACTATGTAAGGTTCGCTCAAATTGCTGAGGAAGATTTTCGTCAGCGGATTTGTTGTTTATCGTTTGACGCGCGATTTATACGATCATCACATCGCCACGATGTATGATCCGAACGAATCAGATGATATAGAAGTATATATCTGGATCGTCGATGAGACCTTTAATTCCTTAGCCTGTGCTGACGCCTAGCTCAGCTGCTAACAGAACTATATCTAATCTAATTAGATTTATTTTCGACCCAAAAGACTTCTATTGCTGCCTCAGCTGCAGCAATAATCCGCGTTTGTTGTTTATTCGGCAACAGTTATCTTGCTTGGAAGATTTCCAGCTCACTGTCCCGGTGTTCAAACTTTATAGTACCGCAGTATTTAACTGTTTGGAAACTTGCAGCAGTGATCCCAGTCACTTCAAGTTCTCCTTCTCCATAGTTTAAGATAGCATCTTTAGTTCTCTGAGATACTAACAGATGTTCTTAATTTCAATCCAGTGACTGTCACTTGGATTGACCTTATTGTGACTCCATATGCTTGAAGCGCATGAGACACCAATACAAGTACATTTTAAATGTACAATTTCCCAGAGAGTGTTAACAACTCCAAATCTATCCCAGTAGATCTTTATTCCTTGAATAAAGGTTGTTACTCCCCAGAATTCTACGGAGAATTTCTATTAAAAGCCAAGCTTTCAACAATAGCTTTATGGGAATTTCACTGTCAGTGCGCTCTCCCACTAACCTCCTTATATACACAAGAATTATTTCGTTTTGAGTCAAATCATAAACCTTATGATTATTTCAAAACAACAGTTCCAAGATCCTCATGCTTGCATCAATCCAAACATGGATCGAATAACCCGCAAACCTTGTTTGTCGGTATATACAAAATCGTCAGGATGTTGTAAACATCCTCCAAAAGGTTTCCTTTTCAGGAAAGCGATTTTGATTTGTAACTGACATATTTC
>SKCR01028243.1:0-45441 GCA_019454045.1 Zanthoxylum bungeanum
ATAAGAGAACATATTATACTATCATATTAAAATAATAAATGCTACTAAATTGTAAAATTAAATTAATAAATCTATAAATAAGAACCTTATTATAACAAGAAAATATATAATACTACAATGTGATAACTTTTTGAATAATATCACAGATAATCCGAATATATAATATAAATATATAAGTGTGTATATAAGTTAAATATTTTAAAACTTTATCACCGAGTTTGTGGTCTAATATCTACAATTATTATTTTGAATTAAATTACAAAATTAAAATATCCCTAAGATATTTTTTTATTATTAAATTATAAAATTAAAATAATAAATTATTAAAATAAGAAACTTATTACAATATAAAAATATAACATCCTAATAAAATAAGAAAACATATTACTTTAATTAATTAATATTGTAATTTATTATTTTTAAAAATTAAAATGATAAACTATTAAAATAAGAAATCTATTACAATAAGAAAACATATTATAATCTCTAATTAAAATAAAAAATATATGTGACATATAATCTATATATATAATTTTTTATTAATTTATAAAATTAAAATTATAAATTATTAGAATAAGAAACCTATTATAATATAAAAACATAATCTCATATTTATTATTAAATTATAAAATTAAAATATCTATAAAAATAATTTTTTATTATTAAATTATAAAATTAAAATAAGAAACTCATTACAATATAAAAAATAATATCCTCCTAAAATAAGAAACCTATTAATTTAATTAATTAATATTTTAATTTAGTATTTTTATACTATAAAATTAAAATGATAAACTATTAAAATAAGAAATCTATTATAATAAGAAAACATATTATAATATCTCATTAAAATTCAAAAAATATATGTGACACCTAATCTATAAATTTTTATTATTAAATTATTAAATTATAAAATTAAAATAATAAATTATTAAAATAAGAAATCTATTACAATATTAAAAAAAACTCATATTTATTATTAAATTATAAAATTAAAATAAATCAATAATTAATTTTTTTATTTAAAATTATAAAATTAAAATAATAAATTATTAAAATAAAAGGCCAATTATAATATAAAATATAATTTCTTATTAAAATAAGAAAACTAAATAATATCCGTTCACAAAACCTAACCATTTTTTTTGGTTTCAGGTCTATTGTTGATTGTTGTTTATTATTTTACTTTAAAATATTTTTATAAGTTTTTTCATGATCTTTTGATTATCTGTTATGCTTCAGGATGCAGACTTTGACTATCAGTTCTTACAAAGTTAATCTGAATTTTAAATTACTTCTATAAGTTTTTTCATGATCTTTTTATTATTTACTTTAGAATATTTTTATAAGTTTTTTCATGATCTTTTTATTATTTGTTATATTTTAGGATGCAGACTTTAACTATTAGTTCTTACAAAGTTAATTTGAATTTTAAATTATTTTTATAAGTTTTTTCATGATTTTTTATTATTTGTTATGCTTCAGGATGCAGACTCTGACTATTAATTCTTACAAAGTTAATTTGAATTTTAAATTATTTTTATAAATTTTTTCATGATTTTTTATTATTTGTTATGCTTCAGGATGCAGACTCTGAATATTAATTCTTACAAAGTTAATCTGAATTTTAAATTACTTCTATATTATTTGTTATGCTTCAACATGACTCTGATTATTATTTATTGTAAAATGAATACGGATTGATCATGATTCGAAGTTAGATAAGAAAATTTAAGTTTTAATTGAATAAATTATATTAAATTTCATTGTAATTCATCCGAAAGAAAATTAAACATTTTAAAAGTTATTTATAGTTATGGACATAATTTCAAATGAGAGATAATGAGGATATAGAAACTCTAATGTGATTAAAAAATATTTTTTGATTATTGCAAGACAAATGAACATGAGATATATATATATATATATATATAAATAAATCAAAATGTCTCATTTATATTATAAAATTGATGAGATCCGGAACATTTATAAGATCAATACCTAAAATAATATTATGTTTCTTTTATGATATGAAATTATAATTAAAGACATACTTAACCCGCATAAAGTGCAAGTCTTGTGCTAGTTATGGTATAAAATTATTAAATTATTATATTTTAGTAAACGTTTACCTTGATCTTTCTTATTTTTCAAATAAATAATATGAAAATTTTCGTTTTCTAAAAATATCTATAATTTAACAATGTCTCACTAAAATTTTTTCTCCTAAGGCCTCTGTTGACGACTGATTTTGGTCTCAGGGCAATATGAGAATATTACTCCCGAGACAATCCTCCCTCAATAGTGAATTTGTTTGGTTATGGGGACCAAAAGCAAACTTAGCAAAAGACAAATAATATGCCAATCGACAAGGATATTTAACGTGGTTCGGCGGATCTTGGTCCGACCTACGTCCACGGGCACAAAAAGGATGATACTTTTATTATCGAGATATGTTTCTATGATATCTCTTGTGTTTACAAGTCTGATGGTAATGATTCTGATATTGACTCTGATCTTCCTTCTCCTTCTTTCTACACTCACTCTACCCTCCTATTTATAATGGTGAAGAAATCAGATTCCTATTTGTACAAGAATTTCCTAGTTGAAACTATTCCATTTTCCCATAAGGATTCCTAGTCAAAACTATTCCCTTTTCTCATAAGGATTCCTAATCAAAACTACCTTTACTTTCTTTATCCTACTAGGACTTTGACTTATTAGTTTACCCCATGAAGGTAGGATAACTTGTCATCTTATCCGTAAAAATAAGATGTCTTATCTTCATGAGCACGCCTCGCCATGTGCTCGGTCTTCATGAGGTCGGCCATAATGGTCATTTGAGTTGAGAATGCTGCTACCGATCTTATAATGCTCGATCATCCGAACAAAAGTGGTCGGTCACCTATCATCAAGTGTTCGGTCTCTACCTGTTGGCTTTATAACACTCATGTGATCGGGTCGGCATTAATGATCTCGATCAACAAGGGAGTTACCCTTTTACCCCTATCGTACCGCTTAAATATCATAGTGCTTAAAAAATACCATCAACATCTATCCCCTAGTTCTCGGTAACAACGAGTTTGCGAGTTGATGCCGGGAATTATAAAAAAAGATGGTGTGCTGATAAATTCGTCGGTGGTCACTCCGGGAACCGCAGAGAAAAATGCCTTGGCTGCAAATCTGATCCTTCCTGCCACCCTCGTGTGCTCAGTCAACGAGGATCCCGATATCTACCCGTGGAGAAAATGCTTTGCCCTTATGCTGATGACGATCGACTCGGTGAGACATAACCCGACCCCGAGCTGAGAAGAATATTTGGTTCTGGGGGAATGTCACCTCCCCAGACCAATAAAGGGCCGACCATGAGGGAGATGCTCTGATCCCATGCCGATGATAAGTCTCTCGGTGGGACGTATCCCGACCCCTAGCTGAAGAAAGACTTGGCTCTGGTGGAATATTACATCCTCAGTCCAAAGAAGCCGACTCGGTGGGACGTAACCCGACCCCGAGCTAAAAGAAAGACTTGGCTTTGGGGAATATTACATCCCCAGTCCAAAGACTCAGTGGGACGTAACCCGACCCCGAGCTAAAAGAAAGACTTGGCTCTGGAGGAATGTTACATCCCCAATCCAAAGAAGCCGACTCGGTGAGACGTAACCCGACCCCAAGCTAAAAGAAAGACTTGGCTCTGGAGGAATGTTACATCCCCAGTCCAAAGAAGCCGACTAGGTGGGACGTAACCCGACCCCGAGCTGAATAAACCATAAGGCCTCGACGGAACAAAATCCAGCCCCGAGCCGAATAACCAAGCGGCCTCGGCGGAACGAAATCCAGCCCCGAGCCGAATAAACAAGTGGCCTTGGCGGAACGAAATCCAGCCCCGAGCCTAATAAACAAGTGGCCTCGGCGGAACGAAATCCAGCCCCGAGCCGAAACAAACATCAATCTCGGCGGTACAAGAGCAGAATCGAGCCGGAAAGAAACATCGGTCTCGGCGGTACAAGAGCAGACCCGAGCCGGAAATAGACATCGGTCTCGGCGGTACAAGAGCAGACCCGAGCCGGAAAGAAATATCGGTCTCGGCGGTACAAGAGCAGACCCGAGCCGGAAAGAGACATCGGTCTCGGCGGTACAAGAGCAGACCCGAGCCGGAAAGAAACATCGGTCTCGGCGGTACAAGAGCAGACCCGAGCCGGAAAGAGACATCGGTCTCGGCGGTACAAGAGCAGACCCGAGCCGGAAAGAGACATCGGTCTCGGCGGTACAAGAGCAGACCCGAGCCGGAAAGAAACATCAAAATCATTGTGTGGGCCATAACAAACAAGCATAATCAAATGTCAGCCTAAGACAGAAGAGGTCTTACTCACATTTTGGGATCCGTTGCCTTTCTTGCAACTCTACAAGGGTTGCTACAAGCAATAATCTTCTTAATACATCCTCTATATATCTCAGCATTCCACGCATCCGACCGGATGACTTCTGCTATCAACTTTGGTCGACCTCAAAAACTGAATGGTCTATGTACACACTAAGATAGTCTTTTTTCACCAAGTCTTCCACCTGCTCCCGCAGGTCTCTGCACCCATTCGTGGCATGTCCCCTTACGTTATGGTAGATACAATAAGCCCTACTATTTCCCTCCTCAATCGGGAACCTTTTCAAATTAGGCTCGGCCAACAGACTTTTATCCTGGATTTCCCGAACTATCTGGTGAAATCCCTGACGATCGGTGATTTCCATCTTCTGCCATCGTCTTACTACGCGAGCTGTTTTTTGTTGAGTTCCCCACAGACGGCGCCAACTGTTGACGGCTGATTTTGGTCTCAGGGCAATATGAGAATATTACTCCCGAGACAATCCTCCCTCAATAGTGAATTTGTTTGGTTATGGGGACCAAAAGCAAACTTAGCAAAAGACAAATAATATGCCAATCGACAAAGATATTTAACGTGGTTCGGCGGATCTTGGTCCGACCTACGTCCACGGGCACAAAAAGGATGATACTTTTATTACCGAGATATGTTTCTCTGATATCTCTTGTGTTTACAAGTCTGATGGTAATGATTCTGATATTGACTCTGATCTTCCTTCTCCTTCTTTCTACACTCACTCTACCCTCCTATTTATAATGGTGAAGAAATCAGATTCCTATTTGTACAAGAATTTCCTAGTTGAAACTATTCCATTTTCCCATAAGGATTCCTAGTCAAAACTATTCCATTTTCTCATAAGGATTCATAATCAAAACTACCTTTACTTTCTTTATCATACTAGGACTTTGACTTATCAGTTTACCCCATGAAAGTAGGATAACTTGTCATCTTATCCGTAAAAATAGGATGCCTTATCTTCCTGAGCACGCCTCGCCATGTGCTCGGTCTTCATGAGGTCGGCCATAATGGTCATTTGAGCTGAGAATGCTGCTACCGATCTTATAATGCTTGGTCATCCGAACAAAAGTGGTCGGTCACTTATCATCAAGTGTTCGGTCTCTACCTGTTGGCTTTATAACACTCATGTGATCGGGTCGGCATTAATGATCTCGATCAACAAGGGAGTTACCCTTTTACCCCTATCGTACTGCTTAAATATCATAATGCTTAAAAAACACCATCAACAACCTCAAAATAGTTTGAGCCTCCCCTGATCATAAAAAACATAATTTACTATTAATTTTGATCACTAAACGAGATTAATCTAATGGTTAAGAATTTTTGTAAAAAATAATGTATAAAAAGAGAGACTCGGAACATGGGCGGACCCAAGCTATAAATGTATATCGGGCTAAATTAAAATTTTATTATTTACCTAATTAATGTCAACATAAATTTCATAAGTAGGAAAAAATATAGAGAAATATTGTGAGTTTATACAAAAATAAATGAGATTAGTATATTAAAAATAAAATAAAAAATTAGATTTGAGAGTAAATTATGAGTCGATTAAAATATGCAAATATGGATTTGTGAAAATGGACAAAATGATGAAAATCCAAAAAGAAAAAGAAGAGAAATGATTAAAGAAAAAATTTAGGTAATTTAATGAATGAATTTTGTAAAATATATATACAAGTACAACTTCTTTTTATAGGCTAGAATTGGGCTGTTTACATCAATAAGAAGATATAAACGACCTCTAACAAATTCGTAATGGGCCAACTCTATTAAAGATTCATGCAAACTTGGTCCATTAAACCGTGTTCTTTCAAATGTAAATATGTGAATGCATTTCACCAATCATTTATTCTTATATATTTTGCAGGGACGGGTAGGGGTGAGTATCGGTTCGGATTCTATCCGAGACATAAGAAATCAGATTTTTTTTTTTTTTTTTGATTTCGGAATCGAAACTGATTTCATTACGGTCTCTTCCGATTCCAAAATGTTAGGAATCGATTTTTTTTTTTTTTGGTATGATTGTCGTTATAGTGTGATGGGAACCAAAATCGAATTTAAGGAATGTCTAAGTCTCTTACTTAAATAATTTTCACCCCACCCAGATTTCAAATTAAACGTATATTGAATAAATGAAATAAAATCAATTATCAGTTATTATATATTTTTTTAATGAAACAAAAATATATTGAAAAATAGGATAACGCGGAACCGGACCAGAACCACTTAGGAATCGATAAATATGATACTCTTTTTCATTATGTAGGTTCTGGTTTTAAAATGTTAGAAACATATTTTTTTCGAATAGGTTCCGGTTCAACTCAGAATCGAAACCGAAACCGATTTTGCCCAATTCTAAGGATATACAAGTTGTTAGAGGCAAACCCCGGTAGCCCGGACTTGGGTCTGCCCCTGACTCGGACAACATATCTCATATATACAACAAACATGATTAGAATGCAAGAATTACTAAAAAGACTTTAATGTTTTGTTTTGTTTTGTTTTTTTATTTCTTTTAAGGTTATGATGAAATAAGAAACTTCTCGCACTAAACATCAATCTTTATTCTTTATTGTTACTCAAAACTAATATAACAATCTAAGCAAATCATATTTATAGCTTGTTTTAATTGTAAGAAAAAAAAAACTGAAATTTATAAGGATTCTAATGTAAGAAAATTGTAACTAATAAAAGTTTTACCCTAAAAAGGGAATTCCTCTTTTTTAGGAAGGAAATTAATCAAAGATTGAAATACAAGAAGCAAACAAATAGAAACCACACCCCCTCATTTAAACATGTCACTTTCCTTCCAGCTCCATTTTAAGAAAAAGACGTAGGCATTGTCCTTATTTCACCATCACACAAACCGACACCGTTTTCCCCTCCACATGCAAACTGCAAACTGCTTTATGTTTTGATATTATTAAAATAAAAGAGAATCGATATTATCATAAAACTAATTGCCGATAATAATAATAAAGAGGAATTATACTTTTCTAAGTAGTTTTAAAGTTCATTCGATATACAAACTATCTAATTCAAATTAGTTTTATAATATTATATATGTGTGTGTTATATAAATAAGTGGTAAAAATTATTGACAATTATATTATTTCATTTTATAGGTTAAACGATCTCGATCAATAAGGATTTAACAACAAAATTAAAAGTTAGAAAATTTATAAAAATGTCAAAAAATTTAAGCTACTTTATTAAAATGATTAAACTTAATTTGTTTCTTGCTTTAAAATAAGAAGTAGAACGATAATAATGATTATATTAGTTCATTTTATAGGAGTTCGAGTTATTCATTTTTATTGTAAATGCTGATTATTTTTTTTTATCTAAATATTTGAAAATATATCCCACCTACATTGGACTCATATATCCGAGTCTATTATAGACTAAATTATCCAAACTATGCCATCATTATTCTATATTTAAGAATTTTTAATAGTTATGAACTAGATTGTTAAAAAATTAAATTAAGGAATAAAAAAAACTATACAAAAAGTTATGATCTAAGATTAATTATGAAACAAATGATTTAAAAAAAAAAATAATTTTACTTTAAATTTCAATAGAATTTGCTTTCATTTTTTAACACAAAAACTGTCTACTTTCGAGCATTTGACTTGACTCAGTAAATTAAACTTCTGTAAGATTCTTCCAGCAAGCTCTTTTAACACTCGTTTAATTCGCAACGAACCTTAATATTTCCAATCTAACAGAGAGTTTCATGATTCAGTAAAAGAAAAAAACATGAAGCAACTTAAGTTCTGTTCATGTTCAACATTTTTTATAGTTCTAATTCATGTAGTTGTCTGTCTGTCAGCAAGCTATGTTTCAACTGAAGGCTTCGACTCGCTGTTGGAACTCCCACATTCTGGGTCTAACAGAACCCGACCCAGATCCAAAAGGGTCATTTTTGTTTCTGATTTTGGTGCCAAAGGTGATGGCTTCAATGATGATACTCAGGTAATAATATATCTCAAGCTTGTTATAGGGGTGTATATATACTGATCATAGCATTTAATTTTGCTTTTAGTTGAGCAAATGTTGTTTTTGTAATTAGTTTATTTGAAGGTCTCAGTTTTTGAACTTACCAGTGATTGTGTAAAATACCATGTGATTATTTTACATATTGGTAATGGAATGGATACCCCCAGTATTAAAAAGCTACAATTTGTTTAGAAATTTCGTGATTGTGAGGTCAATTTGAATTTATATACAAAATTTTTTAAGCATGTTTAGAATGAGAATAATTCCATGCTTTGAATGTTAAGAGTTCAAGTTCATATGAAGAAACATGGGGTCACATTTAAAGCACTCTATTAGCAAAATCATCATCCTGCCTGTTTTTGGTTTCTTAATAATGAGGAAAAATGATATGAAGATTTAGAACTGAACTCAATCTGTTGGAAATTTAATGTAGCATTCCCCATGTTATAGTATGTTTCTTGTTTTCTCAGGCATTTGCAAGTGCTTGGAAGATGGCTTGTTCTTTACCCGCACGAACAAGAATGGTAATTCCAGCTGGATATACTTATCTTATCGGTCGTATTGATATTTCTGGGCCTTGTAAATCTAGAGTTACTCTGGAGGTACGAGAATAATGGTTAAATTATTCTAATTCTCAACTGATTTTTCCATCATAATGTTAGTAGTACCTAATTTTTTCTTCTATTTACTCTATTGGTGTTATATTCTAATAGATATCTGGTACAATAGTGGCTCCAAAAGATCCTGATGTCTGGAAGGGTTTGAATCGCCGTAAATGGATCTACTTTCAACGGGTGAATCACCTTACTGTACAAGGAGGGGGGACAGTCAATGGGATGGGACAGGAATGGTGGGCTAGATCCTGCAAGACCAACAAAACAAATGTATAGCTGTCTAACAGTACTTCAATATTTGTTTATTTTTGGGTAGTTATGCCTGAAATTTTCTGATATTGGCTCTGATTCATTTTATTGCAGCCATGTCGACATGCTCCAACGGTTAGCTCTGCTGATCTCTGCCTTGCCCCTCTCTTGACAATATTTTTCTCATTTGACGCTTCCGGTCTTGGTCCTCGGAATGTTAGTTTTTCTTCATGTTTATTGGCTTAACTTGTCATAACTATCACACTTGCAGGCTCTTACTTTTCATAAGTGCAAGAATTTGATAGTCCGGAACCTCAGGGTGGTCAATAGTCAACAAATGCACATTGCATTCACTAGTTGTCTTCGAGTTACGGCATCCCAGCTCGAAGTGATAGCACCTGCCGAAAGTCCTAATACGGATGGGATCCACATCAGCGCGTCTCGTGGTGTTGAAGTCAAGAATAGTATTGTTGGAACAGGTTAGTTATCATCAGAAACTACTGCAATCTACTAGGTCTACAACTTTATTAGTCACAGAAAAAATCTTTTCTTATTTGTTTCAGAATATCATAGCCGAGCAGTTAGTGGTCTCTTCTTTTGAAATGAGGATGATGATTTGTATAATCATAAGTCAAAAAGATTGTGAAATAGAATTATGGTTGTCCTTCTGTCTGTGAATCAATCAGTCAATTTCGTCACGTGGGCAATCATGTTTCAGTATTACCAAGATGTCATTTTTGAGCTTTATCAATAGGCTGACAGTTTATTTTGAGAATGAAAAATATAAAATATTATAATTGTAATTTGTTTGCTGCTGGTAATGTGCTTGCTTTATTTTGGATAAAGTTTAGCTAAGTATACAAGAAGAAATTGGGTTCGATAAAAGTGTGAGAGCAGTAAACATTTATATATTGATTTCCAAAAACACATTTTATATTTTATTACACAGAGTTGAATATTTTCTACTCCAGGCTGCATATTATTATTCCTTCAAAGTTTTATTTTTAAAATTCTGCATCCAGGAGATGACTGCATCTCTATAGTCGGGAATTCTTCAGTCATCCGAGTTAGAAACTTTTCCTGTGGACCAGGCCATGGTATAAGGTAAGAGCAACTTTCACATTAATCAGGATGGGTGGCATTGAATACCTTGACTGATTCCAATTCAATTCCACTAGCATTGGAAGCTTGGGCAAATCAAACTCAACTTCACAGATTCGTGATATAATGGTTTATGGAGCATTTATTTCCAACACTGAGAATGGGCTTCGAATAAAAACATGGCAGGTAGTCTTCCTGAGATCTCTCTCCTTGTCTCCCACTTCTATGTGTATGTTTGTGCGTGTGTAGGCTAAAACAGTGAATTTGTCCTAAACTAATTCTCAACTTTCTTATTCCTTCACCAGGGAGGTAGTGGATTTGCCATCAACATTCAGTTCTTGGATGTTTTGATGAAAAATGTATCGAATCCAATAATAATAGACCAATATTACTGTGACTCACAGGTGCCATGTGCAAACCAGGTACGGAATTCCTATGCAAATTTTCATTGATGCTCCGGATTATAGATCTGCATGCTTCTCCTCATAGGCTTGGCCAAGTGGTTTTCAAGCAGCTTTCTTTGGTTAACTAGCTGAGTGCAATCCCTGAGGGAGGTGGGAGGTTAAAAATTATATTTGGACTTTGTCCACCCCCTAACTTTTGGAAAAAAAATCTGCATGCTTTCTATTTTAGGAGGATGACATTTCATTTGCACAATCGTTCGTGAAAAGATCTTTAGTATACATGGATAACTTAATCTTCATTTAGAAGCAAAGCAAACGACACTTCTTATTTTACATTTAAACCAATTGTCTCAGAGAGTAATTCCTTGACAATGATCTTTCAATCAGTAAAAGGCAGTTTCTCAGAAGAACTGACTGAATAAACGTCACTGCATGTAAATTTTATTCCTGTACTGAAAATTGTTTCGCCTAATATCCTGATGAAATGCAGACTTCAGCGGTTAAAGTGGCGAACATATCCTTTATACACATTAAAGGAACTTCAGCAACAGAGGAAGCAATAAAATTTGCCTGCAGTGACAACTCACCATGCGAAGGCTTATTTTTGGAAGACATTCAACTTGTATCGCACTCTGGGGAAATCACAAACTCATTTTGTTGGGAAGCTTACGGGTTGAGTGTGGGTGAAGTAGAGCCCCCTCCTTGCTTCGCAAGCTCTGAAGTCTTGGTTCGGCAGAAAGTCCCAACGAACTTGGCTTTTCAATCCTTCTGAAGGGAGGTCAGTCTTCCTAAACACAGTTCAAGGCCACACCAATTCTTTCTGGAATCAATTGCCATTTCAGCACTACGTCGCTCTTCTTGCTTTATTTATATTGCTCAATATAGTATAAGGCTCATCAAAAGAAATTGCTTAAAGGAAAATTTGACTTTGCCTGATAAAATGATCATGGTTGGATATAGTTTATGAACTTAATACATGTTGTATCTAAAGTGGTTGCAAGTCACAGTGTAATCTGGATTCTGTAATATATGTAGCTCTGATGACATGCAATATATTCCATTTGTGAAGTAACATGTTTCTTTTTATATAGTAGCTTTGGAAGCCTACCATTCAAGCAAGCACAGAAGAATTATGAATAAGTTCCGTGCCGGTTTTAATAAATCAATACTAACAGTTACAATTGCTTCGAAAGTTTCAGCAATAAATCAACAATTTGATAACACTAGGGAAATAAGGTGAAATGAAGAAAAAAAAAAGAATTTCCCGACATTTCCTAAACTAATGTTTCAAATCAGACACAAAAATCTTCAAAAAGTCAGCTGCATCCGGAAGCATACTGATCGTCATACTTGAATTTAAACCTTCATCTTTCATGTTTTGACTGAGACAGTTCAGAATTAAGGCATGAGCTAGCGGACTCCAAGCTTGGGGCATCCCTCTGCGAGAGGCAAGTCGAGATTTTCTACAATTCGAAACGTTTTTGGTACCATCTTATCGACATACAGAGTCCCATCTAGATGATCACATTCATGCTGTAAAATCCGGGCCTGCCAACCCGTAGCATCTACTTCGATGGGCTGACCATCACGATCCAAACCTGTAACCTCAACATCTAGATACCTCTCCACCATTGCTCTGTATCCGTCGACACTGCCAAATCGACAATGAATAGAAAGGACACTAGTTACAGATCATATCCACTATAAATCGTTGCGAACATTAAAGTCATGGTTCCAGCTGACACCAATAAATCATTATCAGTACAAAAACTGACAGATAATTTGATGATTGTGAATGAACCAGACTCTAGGGAGTAGCACATTCTTATACATCAACTACTACTTCCTTATATTATATCAATTACACGAGTAATGTTTATTTATATGCTAGCATTATTTTAATCAATTTTCTGCCTGTACAAGCTTTAGCATAGTTCACTTACTGAATTTTTAGAAGTCTAGGGACAAGAAAAAAGAAATTGCTATTATTTACACAGTGACTGCTTATCAACAAAAGATACTTTCCTGCTCTTAGACAGCTGGAAAGCAGAAATCTCCTAGTGGGAGGAAAAACTCATAACGTAAGATATCATGCAACAAGACATACTCATTTAACATTTGAAGGAATTTTTGGTGAGACATGAGAAACAAATTTGTTCCTCCGCAATAACCAAAAAATGCCAATAATAATGTTATCATAAAAGCTGGTACCATGCTTCTATTAAGAATGCAATAGGAAGAACTAATTTAAGTTTGCATTATGGGCATGGTTTTGTCATTTAAAAACACTCGAGAATTCAGTCTATATTCAAATTTAAAGACACTTGAGAATGCAGTCTATATTCAAAACTAAAACACAGATTTGTTTAGTTTTCTTGAACAGGCCTGGACCTGGTAATTTCAATGCATAAATAACCAGTGGCAGGAAATTAAAAGTGAAAAGAAGAGGAATGGGGTCTAAGCACATACGAGAGTAGGCAATATAGGTTAAAAAGAAATCTAATCTTAGGGAACAAAAGAATTTTAAAGTCGAAATTACTTATTTTCCTCTTACCTTAAACACCCTTCAAAAAATAGTGCAGTCCTATCGCTCTTCTTTTTAAGTTTTGGGTTTAGAATCACCTGCCTCAAAAGAACTAACAGTGCGTAAGTGTAAAGTGAAAATTGTTGAATGATAAATGTGAAAAATTAAATTGGATAAAATTAACATACCAGGAGATCAAAAGGGCGTCTATCAAAGGCTTTAATTTCTTCGTTCGGTTGATAACTTATATATTCTTTCGTATCTTCTGCCACTATGATCTGCAGAGATGAAATTAAACTGAGCTCTATTTATACAAGAAGATGAAATGGTGAATCCGTTAGAAGAGTTGAATACTTCAAATCTATAAGTTTTCCCCTTTGTATGGAAAATTGGAAATGGTTACATGGTGCACGGCTATAACACATAACATTTCTTTCCAGTTTAGATGCTTCCATTTATTTATTATTCAAAAAGATTTATCTACTTGATTCACTCTCGACAGAATTCTTTTTTCGTCGAGAAGATAATTATATATTACTTCGGACATATTACATCAAGACCTCCAAATAGAAAGTGAAACTTCCACATAAAGACAGTGCCATTTATAAACAAAAGAACATATGTGACATTCAATCTCTCAGTTTAACCCGCAATAATTCAACGAAGCAGCTCAAATGATAATTCAATGTCCAACAACACGCCTATTCTATTTATTGCATTGCTCAAAATTCATATTCAACATTACATAATTTTCATCAGGCATATAAAACTCAAAAACTAACCAATAACACTAACAAATAAATTAGGCTGAAGCTGGTAACAGTCAATGCCACAAACTAGACAAAAATAAATACAAATAAATTAAAACTTAACTCTTAAAGGGACTCCAATTTGAGGAGCAGCGAGCCCAACACCAGGGGCTGACCTCATAGCCTTAACCATGTCATCAATAATCTTCTGTATCCTCTCCGACCCGATTTCATCCGGGTCAACTTCTCGGGCCGGTTCATGCAAAACTGGGTCACCCGCTTTTACTATCTGGGCCAACTTTATTTTCTTGTTCTCTCCCAGACCCAGAAGCCAACCCGCCTTGCTAATCGTAGAGGGCGTGCGGGGTTTCCGGGTCGTGGAGGATGTGACATCGTTTGGAAAATCAGGTCTCGAAGTGAGTTTCCGGCTCGGGTAAAATATCGGAGCGGATTTTATATGCTTTTGGGCAAGACATATTGGGAGATGACGCACTGACAATCTATGGATAGTTTCCATGGCTGCTTTCGCATGGAGTTCACTGTCTCCTAAATTTCCTATGAGATCAACAAAATTACGTAATTACCCTTTTTTGTTTTGGGCTTGGTTCGGCCTAATATGAGACTAAAGGCCAATTCCCCCCAACCCCAATCGGATTCATATTTTGAATTTATTTATTTTCAGGCTACACCGGGCCGGTTCAGAAACGAAACCGAATTTATCGTAAAATTATGATTTCATCCGATTTTGATTTTGAATCGAAATTTATTTCGGTTCGATTACGATTCCACATAATGTAAAGCCATAACCTTAAGGTTCAATTCGGTTCGATCCAGTCCGGAGCCAAATCATATTTTTTTTTTTCAAAAAATAAAAGATCGAACCGGAAACGAATCGATTTTTTTCGATTCGGTTATGATTCGGTCCGATTCTAAGATTTCAAAAAATTAAAACCGTGAATTGGACGGTTCAGTTCGTTTCCGAAACCGAACCCAACCATTAGCCATGGCTGTTTTCAACTACTTCAATTTTATTTTATTTTTCCAGTGGCGGTATATTATTGGTACCTTAAAGCAATAGCACGCCATTTCTTAAGTTGGAAATGGAAATCCTAGAATGACACATTTTATATATGCAAAACATAAAGGCATTTATATTACAAATCTGACTCAAATTGGTCTTTTTTTTCTCAGAACCTTGTGATTTAGTTTTTGATGCAGCAAGTAGGGGAAAATAATTCTTAATTATTGGTACTAAAAATAAAACAACTAATTCAGTCGTGCGAGATGCAATAAGGGTTCAGTGTCATTATGTTAATAAAAAAAAAGCTCGGTGGTATGTTAAAACAACACTTCACAAGTTCAGGGATTTGAGAATGGAACAAAAAGGGGAGACTCCACAATCATCCCAAAAAAGATGCCGTTATTTTGAAGAGACAATTATCACGCCTGCAAATGTATCTGGACGAGATTAAATATATTACGAAGGTACTCGGTATTGTAATCATCGTCGACCATCACGAATAATATACGGCTCTTTGAGAATGTATCACTTTAGGAATTCCAATAATTTGATTAATCGATATAAATTCTGACCCCGATCCCGTAGATATTTCGATTCCAGCAAACGATGACGCTATAACTTCAATATGATTATTTCTTAATAAATTAGTACTCGCAATTTGTGAGGGTCGCTCTAATTATATACAAAATCGTTGAATAATAATAAGATAAATAAAATTTTTTGGTAAGTCCATGGATTTATGGAGCCTATAACCTAAATAAATTATACTAATTGCATGAGTTAAGTATCATGTTTATTATATTTGAAATATATTTCTTTTGCAACCTGTTAATGTGATTATTGGATTAGAGATTAGGAGATGAATAATCTGTTTTGAGAGTGATTTGGATTTCATGTGGATTTTCAATGATTGCACATGGGATTATTGAATTAAAGCTATTCAAAATTTTGTTTATAGGAATTTTCTAGGGTGTATTGTGATAAGACATGTCTTTATTATGCGATCTCTAGGAAAGACACCAAATAAATGAATATATCATTTAAAGGGAAATGATATGACTTTTGATTTGGAATGATACATTGAAGAGTTATGACAGTTTAAGGATTGCATCCTTAAACAGCCTAAGAGTATCTCTTCAATGACAACTTTCCATGTTTATAAATAGGGCACTGGTTCTCATTTTTTTCATTCAATTATTCAATTCTATTCATTATTCTTTCACCAATCCTATTCACATTAAGAGAGTTTAAGTTTAGAGTTGAAGAAAGTTCCACCATTTTCTAGTTCGTGTTCTTGATTAAAAGAAGTGTTGCTTAATCAAGAAGTAACCAAGTATCATGTGAGAACATTAGTCACAAGAGTTCTGTAGTGTACCAAAGCAGGGCTAATAAGTTCTTAAGGAAAGAGTCAACACTCGACTTGGTTTTGTTCTTCAATAATCTACAGATTCTCGGATTTTTCTAATTCTTAATTTTGTTGATTTAATACATAATTGTCATCTCAACATATTGTTTATAAATTATGCATGAATGTTTTATAATTATGTATGTTATAAAATGATTAATAACACATCCTCCCAAAAATCTTAAGAACTTAATATCTTACATGTGTTGTTAACTCTGATTTTTGCATGTTTTATTCTTCTTTTCCCTGGAAAATATATTATGTGCATGAAAAATACGTAAGGGCATTCGAACGCTCGACGAAAGCATAAGGAAAAAATCATGTATTCCGTATTTTTGTTCGAACATTGTGACAAATGTCACATGAACACAAACTCTCTTGAAAGGTTTGTTCGAGTGGGTTATCAAACGCCACATGAACGTGACACTAACATAAGTCACATATGATAAATTTTTAGATTGAATTAATTTTGGTAAAATAACATACATAATTTAGTTTGCATAAATTCACAGATTTAGATCAATCTAATATGTAGATATTTTTCATATATAATACACATATCGATTATAAAAATTTGATAATATATACATAAGTTGAATATATGCATATTGCAATATTAACTTAGTAAAAATCATTTACTGAACTTTTATAAACTTGGTAGTATAGGTTTTAGTTAATATTAGGGGATTAAATTATCACATGCATATACCTAGTTGATTATATGATAAAGTTGAGATTATTTAATCTAGTTTATTGATTATCTATTGCATATTTGGTTGAGAGTTAAAAATGTGGTTATACACAAATAATTTCATATAAGCTTGATTGAATATATATATATATATATATATATATATATATATATATATATATATATATATATATTATTGTATTTCTTGCTGAGATTTAAAATGTAACACTAAAGATTAAATGCCTAAGATTCTTATTGAGAAAGTGATTAAGGAAATTCTGTTACAAAGACTATAAGAGTCTAAGAGGGCATAAATTTAATTGGTTACGCCAGATCCCTCACCGTCCTCTGGGAATTTCCCTTTGTTTTATCTATCATAAGGAATCTTAGTCACAAATTTAAGGAATTGTATTATCTGGCACTACTATCCAAAATAATAACAAGTGGATTATTAGTGTAACTCATAAACATGATCTTAAAGTTGATCTTTGTGTAATTTATCTTGTGTAGACTTACTGATAATTGTTAATTCTCAGTTACACATGGCTAGTGGAAATATCACGGTACTGGTCGCTCATGGAGAGAAATCGGATAAGTTTAGTGGAGCAAACTTCAAACAGTGGCAGAGTAAAATGCTGTTCTATTTGACAACGCTACAGTTGGCTAAGTATCTCAAGGAAACTCCTCGGGTCATGTGGAGGGAGAAACTGAAACATGTAAGCAACTACGAGTTGATGCAAATACGATTTCTTGTGCAAGAACTACCTGAAATTACCTACAAGCACACACAAACACAATCTCTATACCTAAGATGAGGGATTGAATTGGGTAATGGCCAAATTATGCGGAATTATAATTTTTTTCGATTTACGCTACTAAACTAATATATTTACCAATTAATATTAATGGCCAATTTTTTCAATCACAATATATTCCTAAATTCAAGATACTAAATCATAAGCAAATATAAAATATAACTTGCGATAAATAAAGAGTTAAGGGATAGAGAAATTTGACACTAGATTTATAGTGGTTCGACTAACTCTTTGCCTACGTCCATTCTCCCAAACCGCGTTTGAAGTTTTTCACCATGTCAAGTTGAATCCACAACTCACATGAAAGATTTTCATGGTTCACTTAAAAATCAAGAGTTTTTTGTGGTTCATCCCAAACCAAGAGTTTTCATAGGTTCACCCCAAACCAAGAGTTCACCCCAAATTTTTACAACACCAAGAGTTTTGTCACTTAGGTTCACTCTTTAACCCTTACACGAATTACCCTTTTGAGTATACCCACTCAACAAGAGATTTTACTACCACAAGTATTTAAGATATGGAGATTACAAGACAACTTGGGTACCCCACAAATGATAAAGAAGATTTAAGAGTGTGAGTTTGTAACCAAGTAAACCAAGCTCACTAAGATGATATGAAGGTATAGTGTGTGAGCTTAGATTATGAATAGAGTGTTTGATCATGAAGGTTTACGTTACTTTCAATGTTTATGCCTTAGAAAAAATGTATGAAGGTGTTGAAAAACTTGGCAAAAATGAAATTGTGACTCAATTTATAGAGAAAATGAAACTGTCATAGTTTTGTGCGCTGAGGCTGGTATGCAGTGGCCAGGATACCGATCCTGCAATTCAAACAACTATATGACCGTTGAAGATTAAAATACACACACCAGATTACTTACTGGTATGATGATTGGTATGGACCATAGAGATTTCATAGAGCATGTAAATCAATGAGGTAGGCGATATGAATGCCGATACGATTTAGTACGATTCTAGTAACTGTGTAAACTCCAAACTAACCGGTATGAGGGATCAATATACAGTAGCTCGATTCCAGAGGTGATGTAAAACTGCTGAGAACAGAGCAGAGGTATCGATTTGCCGGTATCAAGGAATATGATACCGGTTCCACTGTAAAAATCATATGATCGTTGAAGATTAAAGCACACACACCAGATTGCTTACCAGTATGATGACTGATATGGACTATAGCGATTCCATAGAGCATGTAAATCAATGAGGTAGACGGTATGAATGCTGATATGATTTAGTCCGGTTCCAGTAACTGTGCAAACTCCGGACTGACCGATATGGGGGATATATATGCAGTAGTCCGGTTCCAGAGGCGTGACCGGTGCTTACACACGCGTATAACGCAAGCGCACGTATCGTTCAAGTAGTATAAAAATATCGATCCCACGAGGACTTAATATCTAATCTATTAATTTTATGAGGTCAAATGATTACTAGTATCTAACATGTTGTTTGATTGATTTGAAATGGTGACGATTCTAAATTTAAAAACAAGTAAATAAAATTGTTCGAAAGTAAATTTTAAGAAAATTCAATATTAAAAACTATCTAGGGTTGTGATTTCTTCCAATATCATTTTAAAGATGAAGTGATTATCTTAAAGTTGGGTAATATATTGATTTATTAACCTGAAACACTAAATTATGTGTAAGCCTCTGTCGATGGTCAGACACAAATACCCAGTTTAACCCATTTGAACCATATGTCTATGTCAACCAAATTATCTGGATTCATTAAGTTTAAGTTCCAATTATGGCTACCCTCGCCCGACAGATATATGTCTATCCTGTAAGAAAATCTATTAAAGGGTTATCTATCCTCAAGGAAGATCGTGGACTATTGAGTCTAAGGTCTTAAACTTAAAATCCCTATGTCTAGTTCATTTTAAGTTTCCCAGTTCAATTTTATTAATGGCCAATTAATGAAAAAGCATTAAGATTAAGACTCAATAAATAAATCTTTATATTACCCAAGCTATAATCTAACCCCTTATAAACCGGTGATATTGGATTTCATCACAACCCCAGATAACTGGCTTAGTTACGACACATATTTACGGGTAGTAAAAAAAACTTAAATAAAATAAAAAACATAAAGTAAAATACTGAAAATTAAATACTGAACATTAAATACTGAAAAGTAAATGCTGAAAGTAAATGCTGAAATTAAATACTGAAAATTAAAAGCTGAAAGTAAATTACTGAAAGTAAATTGATGAAAGTAAATTGCTGAAAAGTAAATTGCTGAAAAGTAAATTGCTGAAAGTAAATTACTGAAAAGTAAAAACTGAAAATTAAAGAAAGAAAAGTACCGTGCGTAAAAGTAAATTGCGGAAAGTAAAAACTGAAAAGTAAAGAAAAGAAAGTGCGAAAGCGGAAATTAATTACTGAAAGCTGTAAATAAACAAACAAGATACAATCTTCTTAGTATTCTTAAGGAATTCCTTAGAAGAAAGTATGAATTTTACAAATGAAATGAATTGGTATTTATAGGCAAAATTTTGCCTCCATCAAATCATCCACCAAATCAATTATTAATTGCTCCACTAATTGCTCTACCAAATCCATTATTAATTGCTCCACTAATCTCTTATCATGTTTGGTGATGATTTGATAATTTTTATTATTTATTTATTTATTTATTTTTTTGCTTTGTTGAAAATGATTGAAAGTGACTTTAATAATTACACACAACACACTTCTGTATGGTTCATCAATTTCGGGCATGAAATCGTCAGAATTCGAAATTATTTTGTCTTTCGAAGCTGTAGATATTTGAGGCTTCTTTAATCTGGAACTTGAATCAGCTCAATCTGATATCGGAGTAAAAAGTTATGCCCAAAATATGACAGATGCGCAAAACTGGAATTTCCAAAACTGCACTTCGTCAAAAACGCCATTTCAAGTTTCCAATCTCCAAAATTAAAATATCAAGTCGAATAATTGCCCTTATTTGATCCATATTTCGTCCTAAATGATTTCATTAAGATACATATTTATTTTATCTGTAAAATAAACTAAAACACATCAAAACGTTCATCAACCCGAGAAACTAAACAAAATATTAAGTTAAAGGGGCAGTAAATATTGATATATTTTCTGCTCATCACACCCCCAAACCTAACATTTTGCTAGTCCTCGAGCAAAAAACAAAATAAAATACAAGAAACAATTAAAATTAAACTAAGCCACTTTCGTATGGATCACGGTTGCATTTAGCGTATGCAACAAGCCTTTAAACCCCTAGGTGTCCCTAGTGGACGAGTTGTAGTCTCGTGAGGGTTTACAGCAAAGATACCCACAAATATTTTACAAAAGTAAAAAGGTAGTAAAACTAATGGACACAAAAGTAAAAAGACAAGAGAAAAGAGAATAAAGGAAGTTAGTGACTAATCAGGTGAAACTTCTACTCCAAGTTACTAGTTGTTTTGTTTCTTTCTAAATTACCGAATAAGTAAATTCTCCGATTATATTTACCATTCTCCATATACACAGCCAACAAAGTATTAATCAATCTCATTTTTGCCCACAACAGTCACAAGTGTAGTTGATAAGATAGTAATATTTTTGTCCTAAAGTTCTATCAGATTTCACACTTTTTTTATGGTAATGGAATATTTTTTCTGATTTTTTTATTTTTATTTTTTTCTTTGATTTTTTTTTATTTATATACAATATCTTCCGTCTATGTAGCGAGCTTTGGGTCGGTGACTCCCAAACCAGTTGGCTTTAGGGCACCAGGTGTTAAGACACCCTACAGACTTAATTACTCAGACTTCAGATATATATATATATATATTTGCAGCATCTTTGATCCATGTAACGAGCTTTGGGCCAGTGACTCCCAAACCAGTTGGTTTTAGGGCACTAGGTGTTAAAACACCCTTACAGACTTAATAACTCGGATCTCAGATGTTTTTTTTTTTTTTTTTTTACTCCATTGCTTTTTTAGATGCTTCCTCCAATTAAACTAGAGCACTGAATATTACAAACTTTTCAATTTTAGTTCATGTCCGTATGTTACTATGTATGTTGATAATATCTGCTAACTGAACATATGAAGATCCATTTTAGTCAATTTTATGGAGAATTTACAAATTAAATAATTCAAAAAGAAATAAACAAAAATTAACTTGTTCCGATATAGGTTTGAGATACGTATCAGGAGTGGAAACTCCTTACTCAGCTATCTCTCACCAATTTCACCATTTTCAGTCAAAATAAAAACACAAAAACAAAATTTTTTTTTTGTAATTTTTGAAACATTTTCAAATTTTTTATATTTTTTGAAAAATTTTGGACTAAAAATAAAAAGAACACACAAACTAAAAACAAGGTACTGATCAACTAATTCCCTCCCCCAAACCTAAATGAGACATTGTCCCCAATGTCTTAAACAGTAGAAGAAGAGTTTATAAGGTAGTACCTGGTTAGCTGAAATTCTACAAGAAATTAAAGGTTAAGATCCAGATTAACACGACGCCTCTTACCACGATCGTCCTCGGACCAATTTATCTTTGAAAGGATAGGGTCAACTCGTGGTTCATAGGCTAAGAGTTGATCAATTAGATCCGGAGCAGTTCTGGCAGTAAAGAGGAGTTCTTTCAAAGGTTTTGACACGAACCCATTTCTCCGGGCATCATCAAGAAATACACAAAGAAAATCATAAAATCCATCAACGTTGTACACCCAATTGGTTTCTGGTGTATGTTCAGATTCGCCCAAGATAGCACAATAAAAATTTCCTCCAATGTACCCAAGCCACCTGGGAAATCAATAAAAGCATCAGCATGGTTAATCATTTCTACCAGTCGTTCAGACATACCTGGCACAATCAGTTCCTCTCCGTTTGATGGTTCAATAAGATTTGCTTCTGCCAAGGGTTTTGGGATGATTCCCAAAACGTGACTGCCTCCTTCTTGTACGACCTTTGAAACGATCCCCATAAGTCCAAGATTGCCTCCGCCATATATTAAGTGCATATTTCTTACAGCTAAGACTCGACCCAATTCTTGTGCTGCTTCTACGTATTGTGCCTTAACACCAACATTACTATCGCAAAACACACAGATGTTTTCAACTCGTCTTCTTGAAGTGGCTTCCATTTTTTATATGTATTTCTTTCTCAACTCTGGATGCCTTCAAAAGTGCAATGACGGGCTGAATTTATAGTACCTAAAAATGGTGAGTAAAAATAGCACAAGTATCTTCCAGAGGACGATTAGTAACGAAATAATATCGTGATAGTCAAAAAGGTCTGGATCCTGTCGGAGAAAATTAAAATAAAACAACAAAACAAATCACAATTATTAAGAAAAGACAAAGAGATATAATATTTACAAGAAAAGTAACTGCTTGATTGACGTCTATGCGTCAGGGACAAGCTTCCCATCCAATTTTCTTATAAATTGGCAAACAAGGTCTTTTTGAGTCAGATTCCCGAGACTTAACAGTTGTATTTCCTTTTGGAATTGTGCATATAACATGCGAATTTCATGATACACACATCCACTGGGATGCGTCTCAAGAGTTTTAGATATGTCATCCAAAGACTCCTTACTCAAGCCATCCCTAATGAAATTAATCTTATCTTCGCGGTTATCAGACACCATTCCTAAAGAACGACAAAGGTATTACAAAACATGCGAGCACATTTTTAACAAACACACATTCTTTTGGCTCTTCTCTTTTTAGCATAGGTGCTCCTTCCTAAGCCAGACAGATGTGAAATAAAAGAGTCAGAAGACTCACCTGCCAATCGGACCCGTGCTTCAATAATCCAACGAATGTCAGTAGGAATACCTTTGATCATCAGTAGTCTCATCCGTTCCAAGTGAGCTTTGTAGACTTTCATAAGAGATTTTTGAGGGAGAGAAGGAAATTGCTTGTGAAGATTTGCGAGAGCTTCTTCCATCGTGAAATGACTAAACCTGCAAAAATTAAACACACAAAAATAAAACACACCAGATCACAATATATACACAAATTGCATGGGTTGCTTCCCTGCGAGCGCTAAGTTTAAAGTCGTCAGCCAGACTTGACTTCTCGAACGTTAAGCTGGATCTGAAATGTAACACTTTCTTTTTGTCGCTCAAATGATTCTCCCCAGTAGTGCTTGACACGCTGACTATTAACTTTGAATGTTTGTTGGTATTGGGATCCAGTAACTCAACCGCTCCATAAGGTAAAACCCGATTGATCACAAATGGACCTGACCACCTAGATTTCAACTTTCTAGGGAAATGTTTCAACCTCGAGTTGTACAACAACACCTGCTGCCTTGGTTCCAACTGTCTGTGCACTATTTTTCGGTCATGCCATTTTTTGGTCTTTTCCTTGTACAATTTGGCATTCTCATACGCCTGTAGGTGAAATTCCTCCAATTCGTTGAGTTGATGAAGTCTTTTCTCTCCTGCACTTCTTGAATCAAAATTCAACTTCTTCAGTGCCCAGTATGCCTTGTGCTCAAGCTCAACTGGCAGATGGCACGCTTTCCCAAACACCAATCGATATGGGATATACCAATGGGTGTCTTGTAAGCTGTCCGGTAGGCCCATAATGCATCATCTAGTTTTGTTGACTAGTCCCTTCTTGTTGATCCAACGGTTCTTTCTAGGATTCTTTTGATTTCCCTGTTTGAAACCTCAACCTGTCCATTTGACTGTGGATGGTAAGCTGTGGCAACCTTGTGAGTAACTCCGTATTTGGATAGGAGTGCATCGAAGTATCTGTTGCAGAAATGAGAGCCACCATCACTGATGATTGCATGAGGTGTTCCGAACCGAGTGAAAATGTTCCTTTTCAGGAATTTGATCACCACTTTTGAATCATTGGATGGCAATGCAATTTCTTCAACCCATTTGGAGACGTAGTCTACAAAAACCAGAATGTACAGGTTTCCGAATGATGGAACAAACGGTCCCATGAAATCTATACCCCACACATCGAATATTTCCACTTCTAGAATGTTTTGCAACGATCCTTCGTTTCTCCTGGAAATATTTCCCATTCTCTGGCACCTGTCACATTGAAAAGCAAAAAGATAAGCATCTTTAAAAAGAGTGGGCCAGAATAAACCTGATTGAAGGACTTTGGCTGCAGTTTTGTTTCCGCTGAAGTGTCCGCCATATGGTGATGAATGACAGTGCTGTAGAACACTGTTGACCTCCTCTTGTGGAACACATCGTCTCAATAATTGATCAGCACAACGTTTGAACATGTAAGGCTCATCCCAGACATAATGCTTGACTTCTTTGAAAAACTTCTTCCGTTGCTGAGTTGTCCATTCCAACGGCCATTTTCCTGACACAATGTAGTTGACATAGTCAGCATACCAAGGGACTTCCTGTTGTTTCATGGCAAACAGCTGTTCATCTGGAAAATTTTATTTGATTGACAGATCTTTGTCAGCTGTTTCTCCATTCTCGAGCCTCGATAGATGATCTGCCACCTGATTCTCTGTCCCTTTCCTGTCTCGAATCTCCACGTCAAATTCTTGTAGAAGAAGTATCCAACAGATCAATCTGGGTTTGGCATCTTTCTTCGTAATAAGATATTTGATTGCTGAATGATCTGTGTAGACCACCACTTTGGGACCCAACAGATAAGAGCAGAATTTGTCAAAAGCGAACACAACTGCAAGCAACTCATTTTCAGTGGTTGTGTAGTTGAGTTGAGCTTCATTCAGAGTTCTGCTGGAGTAGTAAATGGTGTGGAAAATCTTTGCTTTGCGTTGTCCCAAAACTGCTCCTACAGCAAAATCACTAGCATCGCAAATTACCTCAAATGGAAGGGTCCAGTCTGGTGCTACTATGATGTGGGCAGAGATCAGCTTCTGTTTTACGATCTCAAAACCTGGCATTCTTTGGTGAAGTTGAAAGGCACATCTTTCTCCAGAAGATTGCAAAGAGGTTTTCCAATTTTGGAAAAGTCTTTGATAAATCTCCTGTAAAAACCTGCATGTCCAAGAAAACTTCGAATACCTTTAACTGATGTTGGTGGAGGTAGTTTTTCAATTGTCTCTATCTTTGATTTGTCTACCTCAATCCCCTTTTGTGAGATCCGATGTCCAAGAACAATGCCTTCCTGCACCATGAAGTGGCATTTCTCCCAGTTGAGTACCAGGTTTGTATCTTCGCACCTTTGTAACACCTGTTCCAAATTTTGCAAACAATGGTCAAAAGAATCTCCAAACACAGAAAATTCATCCATAAAAACCTCCATACTCTGCTCCAGCATGTCTGAGAATATGGCCATCATGCAACGCTGGAATGTGGAAGGGGCATTACATAATCCAAATGGCATCCTGCGGAAAGCAAAAGTACCATAGGGACATGCAAATGTGGTTTTCTCCTGATCTTCTGGTACAATGGAAATCTGATTGTACCCTAAATATCTGTCAAGAAAGAAATAGAATTCATGTCCCGCCAATCTGTCTAACATCTGGTCAATGAATGGTAGCGGAAAATGGTCATTCCTCGTGGATTTGTTCAGCTTCCTGTAGTCCATGCATACTCTCCATCCAGTCACCATTGTTGTTGGGATTAGCTCGTTCTTTTCATTGGTAACCACAGTAATTCCTCATTTCTTCGGCACACATGCATATGACTTATCCAACTGCTGTCTGAGATGGGGTAAATGATGCCAGCATCTAACCATTTGATGATTTCTTTCTTCACGACTTCCTTCATGATTGGATTGAGTCTCCGTTGATGTTCCACTGTAGGTTTGTACTCATCGTTCATCAGGATCTTGTGCATGCAAAATGATGGACTAATGCCTCAAATGTCTGCTATAGTCCAGCCAATGGCTTTCTTGTGCTCTCGTAACACTCTCAGTAGCTTTTCTTCCTGCTCCAATGTTAGTGAAGAAGAAATAATAACAGGTAATTCAGAAGAGTTTCCAAGAAATGCATACCTGAGATGACTCGGAAGTAACTTCAACTCCAACTGTGGTGGTTCTTCAATCGAAGGCTTGATTCGATATTTCTTTGGCAGTTCCAAGCTTTCAACTGGTGGTGTTGCTTTGAATCGGAATGGTTTGTCAAGGTAGTTGATACATTCCAGGATTTCAGCATCTAGCTCGCTGTCAGTCATGTTGGTGATGCAAACTTCAAGTGTATCTGTGGGATTTGGCTCAGTATTTTGAACAATACTATCAACAACATCAACTCTGAAGCATTCTTCTTCCTTTTCATCGCTCGGGAATTTCATGGCTTTGAAAACATTAAAGGTCACTTCTTGGTCCTGCACTTTCATGGTCAGTTCTCATTTTTGCACATCAATCACAGTTTTACCTGTAGCCAAGAATGGTCTCCCAAGAATGATAGGTATTTCTTTGTCTTCTTCCATGTCAAGGATGATGAAATCTGCTGGGAGAATTAGTTTGTCTACTTTGACCAGCACATCTTCAACAACACCTCTTGGAAATGCGAGTGTTCGTCGTCAGCAAGTTGCAATGAAACTGAGGTAGGCATTGCTTCTCCAATCTACAATTTCCTGAAAATAGAAAAAGACATCAAGTTAACACTCGCACCTAGATTACATAAAGCCTTACCGATGTAATGTTCTCCAATGGTGCATGAGACAGTGAAACTGCCAGGATCTTTCAACTTCGGGGGAAGTTTCCTCTGAATGATGGCGCTGCATTCTTCCGTTAATGCTACTGTTTCGTAGTCTCCCAATCTCCATTTTCGTGAAAGAATGTCTTTCATGAATTTGACATAACTAGGCATTTCTTCCAAGGCTTCTGCAAATGAGATGTTGATATGCAGCTTTTTGAAGATCTACAGGAACCGAGAAAACTGCTTGTCCAATTTGTTCTTCTGAAGACGTTGAGGAAAAGATGGAGGTGGAATGATCTGTTCTTTTTCATTTGCTTCTTTTTCCTCCATCTGTTGCTTTGTTTCTTTTGAAACTTCCTCAACAGCTGTTTTGGCTCCAACATCTTTGTTGATTTCAGTACCGCTTTTTAACATGATGGCATGACATTGCTCCTTCCCCATGTTTCTTGGATTTGGCTCTGTTTGCTAGGAAGGGTACCTGGCGGTTTGTAACTCTGAGCATTTGCCAATTGTCCAATTTGATTCTCCAGTGCTTTAATAGAAGCAGATTAACTTTGAATTAATGCTGCTTGGAATTGAAACATAGCATCATATCTTGCTGCTTGAGATTGAAACATAGTATCATATCTTGCTGCTTGAGAGTCGTGTTTTGCTTCTATCTTTTTCAAGTGGGTCAACACTTCTGTTATTCCTGATTCATTTGCCTGCTCCTGGCTTTTGTTCTGTTGCTGGAATTCATGTGGTGTATAGTTCTGCTGTCGGCCTGAATTGTTGCTCCATGAAAAATTGGGATGATTCCTCCACCCTGGGTTGTAGGTGTTGGAATATGGATTGTTCCCTTGTCTGTTGAAATTGTTGACATAATTCACCGTCTCTTCAAGTTGGTTCGACTCTAGTGCTCCTCCATATGGTGAACTTGTGGATCCAGTGGTAAGAGTCTCCATGAATTTGCATATCTGATCTAGCTTGGCGTTGACTACTGTATTGGCTCCACTTTCATAAATTCATGCAATTATTTGGATCATGCTTTTTTCTGTTGGCCACAAGGAATTGTTGTTAGCCATTTCTTCGATTAGGTCCCAGGCCTGATCTTCTCCTTTTGCCATCAAGGCTCCTCCAGCAGCAGCATCGATTGTGGTTCTCATTATTCCAAAAAGTCCATTATAGAATGTTTGGACTTGAAGCCATTTTGGAATCTCATGGTGAGGACATTTGCAAAGCAAATCTTTGTACCTTTTGTTCGTCGCGCGTCGCTCAACCGATCGATGTAAGTATTCCGCAACTTTCTCGATTTGTATTCGCACAAATTTCATGACTTGTATTCGATTATATGGACCTAGAAACTCCAACAATGGTATCAGAGCGAGTAAAAGCATGAAATACGAATAGGGCTTAAAATTTGGGTAAATGTTTTTTGAGCATGATTTGAATTAATTGGATGTTTGAGTATGCTTATAACTTGTTTAATTGAAGTTGGATTGGATCAATTTCAAGAAAAATGATTTGGAATATTTTTCCCCAAATTTCTTGGCTTGGCCGAATGGTGCTCTATATTTGATCTTGGTGATTTTTTGTTTTTTGATTCATTGGATGAGTTGGAAACAATCGGGAAATGTTGATTGCAGATTTAATTTGATTGAAACCGAATTGATTTGAAAATCCCTTTAATTGCCGAGAGTCATAGTGCATGTAATTGGGTTTGATTTTTATTAATTTGTGTTGGACACTAATTAATGTAGATGGCATGATTAATTAGCCTAATTTATGTTTTGGAAATAAATGATTTGGGTGATTAATTATGTTAATGCACTTTAGTTAATTAAAGTATGAAATTTGAATTTTTGTATTTAATTAAATTGGGCTTATAATTGGATTTGGGCCTTTAGTGTTATTATTGGGCTTAATGGGCTTTGTTGTACAAAGTTGGATTTAGGCAAATTGGATTGGATCCAATTGGGCCCAAAACCGCTTCCATAAAGCCCAAATGCGACTTAATGGACTTTTGTAATTTAATTGGGCCTAATGGGTCAAAATTAATTTTTGGGCTTATGGGGTAAATCCCGGATTGGACTTTGGTTATCGGTTTGACCCGAGTTGACCAAAAGTCCACGACTTAAGAAATTAATTAAAAGCCCATTGGACTTTAATTAAATTGACGTTGGACGTTAATCGGGCTTTGAGACTCGTAACGATTAAATTTGGAATTTAAGTCGTAAAAGTTCATTATTAAAGTGTGTGATATTTAATTTGGAATTAAATAGCGAGTTAGAATTAAATGCATATTAAATTAGATTTAATGTTGTAGTTTAATTTAATTCGGGAATTCGTACTTTAAGTACTTATTCGCAAAAACGAGTTTGACTCGAGCAAAATCAAATCGTTGTTTGAACATTGGATGATCACTAATTATCAGATTAATTAATTTGATTAGATTGATTGATAACATGCTTGTGTGAATACATGGTTTCGATGCATGAATAATGTATATCGGATGTATATTAGATGGTGGGGCAATTTTAGAAATTGTATAATAAATTTAATTTATTAATTGGACCTGCATGTCCAACCTTATTACCTCTCATTTCTTTGTATTATCTTCTCACCTATTCCCCTCAATGTAAATAAGGTTTCTTTAGAAGTGTAGTGTAACGGGTAGAGGAAATATTTGTGCTAGCGGGAGAGAGAAAGAGAGAGATTTGATATAGGATCATTGTGTAAAGTATCCATCCGCATATCATTATTATTTTTCATATACGCTTTATTATGTGTTTAGAATGCATGCTTAAGGGTGTATGATGATGAGACCTTAACAAAGATAATAAATTGGTTGCCAATTTGTATGCGAAAAACCCTCAAACAATATAAGCGTCTTTCCTTCCATTGAGTGATTCTCACTCAAGATTCGAGACGGCATTGGTTTGTTGGCCAAAGTCAAGGCCTTTGTCTGTCGAATATGTGTTTGAATCACGAAGGCTTTGTTATATGTCAGTGTCATGTCCAAGTTGTGGTTTGTTGGCCAAAGTCAAGACCACTTCTTGTCCATCGACATTGATTACAAGCTTTCCATGGTCAATGGGTCGCGCTTGACTGAGATCACTAAGTTTGTTGTGCCAAAGCCAAGGCTTAGTTGATTCAGAGGAAAAATGTTAGGTAATACATTGGATGTATTGGCATATATAAGATATATGTTTCGGACTTGGATGTCCCCCTACCGGATCTAGGATTGGATTGGATCCAATCGATCTTAGAGATCTACCTAGTTAATTATCATACAATTTGTTGGCCAAAGTCAAGATTGTGTGATATTTAACGGGATCCTAGCCCACTAGGAAACGCGGTTTCCCGAGTACTCGACAGAGGGTTAGAGGCTCGCCGGAAAAATAGTGGGAGGCAAGAATTGAATTCGCAATATTCGTTCAATTACTCGCCATACGCGCTCAAAACAAATATCATTCGTCAAATAAATTAAATGTTAGTTGGACTAATATTTAAATTGTTGTTTTAATAAATAGTTGGACTATATATTCAAACAATTCATTTATAAGTGATTATATAATTGGATGATAATCAATATATTTGATTTAATTAAAGTATAGTTGATTAAAATAGTAAGACTATGATAATCATTATATTTAATAGTACCTTAATCGTTGATTAAATAGTTGGACTATTAAAATCAAGTGATAAAATTGAAACATTATCATTTAAAACATAATCCTAGGGAAAATGTGATTAAATGGTTTAATTTTCAAAATTGGGAATAATTTCAGGATGGTCCTGGAAAAACTGATAAGTTATTTTATTTGATAAAATAATATTAGGCCTAAGCCCGGAGTTAAGCAAACAGTAGAGCATAATCTTTGGAAGATTATGTGATGATAACTTCAGTGCTTAATCCATTAAGCTTGTCGTAGTAGACTCCTTAATTTCTGAATCAGAACTAAGGATTAGATCCTTAAAGTATGATAAAGAAATTGAAGGATCTTCAAAGATCTAAATTAGACTTTAGAAGTACTAATATTGCAATAGTAAACTCTTGGAGAGTAAATGACTGTTCTCAAGGAGACAAAGTCAAACTTTGCAATTAGGCAAGTAGCGCAAGTCGCACTTTACTTCGATATTCTAGAAGGCCAAGGCTTGGCCAAAGGCTTCTGGAGTGTTGAAAAGGGCAAAGGCAAAATCATTTTAATCTTCTGGGAAGATAAAAGACATATCCCAAAATGTCTTCTTAAAATGTGACAAACGGGATCGCGGAAGTGTGACTGCCGTTTGGACAAAGCAGACATGAAGGAATTGAAGACGAGCAAGGCTCTGACTTCAAATATGTTTGTCAACATTATGTTCATTACTAGTATTAAAATTGGATTTTAGATACTTAGTGTGGTACATAAATATATTGATGTTTAGAATCTGTTTTGAACAGGATACTGACTTCTGTTGAGATTAATCTGCGAATTGGAAACGGACGAAAGTCGCTGTTTTTTTAACCGTAGATACCTAAGTTTAGGAACTACCCTCGGGTGTGTACCAAAATTTGGAAACTGTTATAATGTACTAGTTTGACTAGATACATTATCTCTATATCAGTGTTTAACCCGCTGCGGGTGAACCTTTATATTCTAGAACACTAAAGTGTTTTATTATATAAAGATGATATTGAGATAAACACATTAGATGTGAAATAACAGAATTTATATTTTGAATATAAAATATCTCAAATATATAACATGGCAAACAAATAGCTCAAACTGATTTGATCAGGAGAAACTAATTGTGGCAATGTTGTCTGAGACACATTAAACAAGAATCGTATATCCGCACTTTTGAAGAGCGGGTACCAGGACTGATTTGATTCCAATCAAATAAAGTCTACGAATCCAGTTTATTGGGCAATGTGCCTATAACACTATTTACTTGGTAAAAGTGTAAATACCACCGACCTGTTAGCCCTAGTTCATAGTGAAGCAAGAGGGTCCATGTCTAGCTAGGCTAGAGGTGGATATGAATATTTCGTGACCTTACGGATGTGACATCGCGTTATGGTTATGTGTTTCTTTTGAAGAACACAAATCAGAAACTTTTATAGTTTCGACACGAAATAGACAAACAGAGCGGCTAAAGTATTATACCGTCACGGTAAGACCGTAATGGAAAATACTTAAGCAATAAGTTTCTAATATACATGAAAGAATATAGTATTCTTTCATAGAAGACTCCTCCCGGAACACGTCAATTTAACGGTGTATCCGAACGGGATAAACCAAATTATGTTAGACATAATTAAGGTTAATCATGAGTCGCTCTGAGCTACCATTTCCTTCAACGGATACGATATAACAGTGCAAGAACTTATTTAGAATAAGGTTCCATTATAATCTGTTTGATAGATATCACATTAGATATGAACATGAAAGAAACCAGGTTTCACATTCCTGAAAATTTGGGTATGCTGGGCATACGTTTGGATGATGCCAAACTAGAACCCAAATTGGATAAATGCCAATTGTAGGTTATCCTAGGGATACCATAAGTATTGTACTTATACATCTCACAAGAGAACAATTAGATTGTTGCTCACCATGCGGTCTTCCTGAGAGGAATACCGATATGTAGTGGTAAGTGGGAGGATAGTAAAACTCGATGTAAATTGGAGTAATACTATTCTAGGCATCGAATCCTAATGGAACACATATAGTTCATCAAGGATGAAACTATAACATTAATCTTTGAATACACAAGAACCGCGTAGGTCGGAGAGATTCAGAAAATAACCTGGGGTATGGGTTTCTGATCTCACCTTATAAAGATGTCAATCTTTTGAGGTATACCAACTGACTACGTATGAGGAAGTGATACAATGTATCGACTCCATATTATGGCAAAGTGCCATGAGTCCGAAATGGATTCCATGTATATCAACAAGTTTGGATACTAGTTGATGTACCGCAAGGCATTAAGCCTACTGGTACTATATAAGTCTTCAAGGAAGACGTACATGGAAGGCAACATACCAACGTATAAAGCTAGGCTTTTAGCGGAAAGGTATCGTTATCAACATTGTGTTGATTTCGATTCAACCTTTTACTTGTTGCCACGGTAAATCCATTTGGATAATGCTTGCTAATGCTGTATGTTTCATTTATGAAATATGACAGCTGGAACAGCAAAATCGCTTTCCTGAAAAGGAAACCTTTTGGAGGATGTTTATAACATCTTGTCGGTTTTGTCGTACCAAAACTAGCAAACAAGGTTTGCAGGTTATTCGATCCATGTTTGGATTGAAGCAAGCATAGGTTCTTGGAATTATCGTTTTGAGGTAATCATAATAGAGTATGATTTAATTCAAAATGAAAGGATTCTTGTGTATATAAGGAGGTTAGTGGGAGCGCACTGAAAATACTGTCTATAAATAATGATGATAATATGTCATTTCTTGGAAATGATATTCCCAAAATAACTATCGGTAAAAGCTTGACTTTCGAAAATTCTCCGTGGAATTCTTGGGAGAAACAACCTTTATTCAAGGAATAAAGATCTTCTGGGAAAGATTTAAAGTTGTTAAAACTCTCTGAGAAATCGTACATTGAAAAATTAATGTACGCGACCTCGTGTCTCATATGCTTTAAGCATATGGATTCACAAACAGGCCAATCCGAGTGATAGTCACTGGATTGATGTTAAGAACACCCGTTAGTATCTTAGAGAACTAAGGATGCTGTCTTAATCTATGGAGATGGAGAACTTGAAGTGACTGGGATCACTGTAGCAAGCTTCCTAAACCGATAAAATGACTAAAAGTCGCAAACAGTACTATACAGTTTGAATAATAGAACAGTGAGCTGGAAATCTTCCAAGCAAGATACTGTTACCATATAAACAACAAATGCGGATTATTTCTGCAGCTGAAGCGGCAATAGAAGCCATTTGGGTCGATAACGAATCTAATTAGATTAGATATAATTCTGTTAGCAGCTGAGCTAGACGTCAGCACAGACTAAAGAATTAATGGTCTCATCAATGATCCAGATACATACTTCGATATTCATCTGATTCGTTCGGATCATACATCGTGGCGATGTGATGATCGTATAAATCGCGTCAGACGATAATCACGCAAATCCGCTGACGAAAGTTTTTTCTCAGCAATTTGAGCCAACCGTACATAGTTCGGGTGTCAGAGACTCGAGTGACTGGCTATAGGCCAAGTGGGAGATTGTTGGACAATTATGACCCATAGCGTCACTATTTGTATAGATCACGGTGTTGTTGTATAAATTAACTATGTAACAAAGGAGATTGCACTCTTATCATTTGTGATTAGATCACCAAGATATATAAATGATGAGAGGTCCCTATGATTTGTTCATGGACGGAGAATGATATGAGACAGTATCAGTCCACGAAGGATAAATCATTAAACATCCCTAGTCAGAGCATTATCGAGATTGGACATCGATAAATGCGTAAAAGACTAGTATTACACTTGTGCGTGTTTGTGAGAGCACAACGACATAGTTCTTATATATTTGGGTATAGGACACTCATGCAAGTGTAATAGGAGGTTGTGTTTCACCGATGGTCGGGAAACAGCTTCGCTCTGAATAGACCCCCTCGGAATTCCATTGGTAGTATGACTACATGTCTATGGAAGTCCGAAATCAGGGTAGGTGTATTTGGTCTTAACATGAGACTTGCACTGCTAATGCATACGACAATCAATATACTTTGGTTGAGGTCGTCCAGGGCTTTAACCGGTTCCTGTGTACGCCAATTCTGGGTATATCGAGAATCGTTGTGTATTGGGTGTGATGTCAAGACGGAAGTGTCACTCCAGTCATATGGAGTTGATGATCGCGCATGGATACAAAACTGGTTCTCTATATAAGGTTGCAACCGTTGGGATAATATGACTTGGTCATGATTATCCGATATTAAAGAGACTAGTTGCTCGTAATCCGATATATGCTTCGTACGGGGCAGACACTGTACCAGCCCCAGGCCTTGCATGTGATAATCCGATACTGGACAGAATTACGCAATACTACGGTATACTACGCTTGATACAGATCCTTTATTCCTGTAAGGATATTTCCGGAGAATTGGGAAGGCATGGCGCTTTGCTAGAGGCCAACCTTGTCTTGTAAATCGGTAAAACGTAGTACTTGGTACTTACGTGTTCGGATAGTCCGACGACCGTATTTACTGCCAACATATCCGGGGATCTCATGGGTCGCTTCCCAAATATTCACCGATGACGTATGACTCGCACTTATATTAATCTGGGATTAATTTATGATGAGAGAGAAAATTAATCTAGGATTAATTACGGATATATTTTATCTGGGATAAAATATCATTAAAAGAGAGATAACGGTTAATTTGGAATTAATCGTGATATTAATATATTGGATATATTAAAAGAAATTAGATTTCGACGCGGAATTAAAATTAGATTTTAATTCGGGTGAACAAATTAATTTAGAATTAATTCGTTAGCGACATGAATAGTGACTTCGCTTGGCGTAATCATTTAATTACGACGCAATAAAAATTCATTAATTTGGAATTAGCAAACCCGAGCCCGAGATTATTTGCTAATTCCAAATTAACGAATTTTCCGTTGCGTCGTAATTAAATGATTACGCCAAGCGAAGTCACTATTCACGTCGCTAACGAATTAATTCTAAATTAATTCGTTCGAAATCCAATTCTTTTAATATATCCAATATATTAATATCACGATTAATTCCAAATTAACCGTTATCTCTATTTTAATGATATTTTATCCCAGATAAAATATATCCGTAATTAATCCAGATTAATTTTCTCTCTCATCATAAATTAATCCCAGATTAATATAAAGTGCGAGTCATACGTCATCGGTGAATCTTTGGGAAGCGACCCATGAGATCCCCATATATGTTGGCAGTAAATACGGTCGTCGGACTATCCGAACACGTAAGTACCAAGTACTACGTTTTACCGATTTACAAGACAAGGCTGGCCTCTAGCAAAGCGCCATGCCTTCCCAATTCTCCGGAAATATCCTTACAGGAATAAAGGATATGTATCAAGCGTAGTATACCGTAGTATTGCGTATTTCTGTCCAGTATCGGATGATCACATGCAAGGCCTGGGGCTGGTACAGTGTCTGCCTCGTACGAAGCATATATCGAATTACAAGCAACTAGTCTCTTTAATATCGGATAATCATGACCAAGTCATATTATCCCGACGGTTGCAACCTTATATAGAGAACCAGTTCTGTATCCCTGCGCGATCATCAACTCCATATGACTGGAGTGACACTTCCATCTTGACATCACACCCAATACACTACGATTCTCGATATACCCAGAATTGGCATACACAGGAACCGATTAAAGCCCTGGATGACCTCAACCAAAGTATATTGATTGTCGTATGCATTAGCGGTGCAAGTCTCATGTTAAGACCAAATACACCTACCCTGATTTCGGACTTCCATAGACATGTAGTCATACTACCAATGGAATTCCGAGAGGGTCTATCCAGAGCGAAGCTGTTTCCCGTACCATCGGTGAAACACAACCTCATATTACACTTGCATGAGTGTCCTATACCCAAATATATGAGAACTATGCCGTTGTGCTCTCACAAACGCGCACAAGTGTAATACTAGTCTTTTACACATTTATCGATGTCCAATCTCGATAATGCTCTGACTAGGGATGTTTAATGATTTATCCTTCGTGGACTGATACTGTCTCATATCATTCTCCGTCCAGGAACAAATCATAGGGACCTCTCATCATTTATATATCTTGGTGATCTAATCACAAATGATAAGAGTGCAATCTCCTTTGTTACATAGTTAATTTGTACAACAACACCGTGATCTGTACAAATAGTGACGCTATGGGTCATAATTGTCCAACACCTTTCCCAAGCTTCGTAGAGAGTTTCTGAGTCTTGTTGCACAAAGGATGTGATGTCATTCCTCAGCTTTCCAGTTCTGGCTGGTGGAAAGTACTTTGCAAGAAATTTGGTGGCTAAAGTGTTCCAAGTTGTGATAGAACCTGCTGGTAGTGAATGTAGCCAAGCTTTAGCTATGTCCTTCAAGGAGTATGGGAAAACACGCAGTCTCATTGCTTCTTCTGATGCTCTATTGTAGTTGAAAGTACCGTAAACTTCCAGGAAGTTACTGATGAGGGCATTAGGATCTTCAGTTGCATTCCCCCCGAACTGAACTGACCGCTGAATCATCTGAATGCATATTTTAATGTCACACGTATTTGTTGGTAAGAGAGGAAGTACAATACATGAAATGAGTCTGTCAACCACCGGAATGGTTCTGTCTCGAATGGGAATTGGTGGTGCAACCTCCAACGGTTCAGGTTCCATGTTAATGATTGCTTCTTGGCCTTCTCGCCTTTCCCTTCTCAACTGTCTAATGGTTCTTTCAATTTCTGGGTCAAGCGGTCGAAGTTCAAAGCTTCTGGTTCGTCTCATGTAGTTTCTGAGAACCTGAAACACAAGAAAACAAAAACAATAAGTAAAAAGAAATTAGATACAAGTAACGTATCTAACCCCTAAACTAATAGTAAAAGATAAATAAGTTCCTCGGCAACGGCGCCAAAAACTTGACCGGTGCTTACACACGCGTGTAACGCAAGCGCACGTATCGTTCAAGTAGTATAAAAATATCGATCCCACGAGGACTTAATATCTAATCTATTAATTTTATGAGGTCAAATGATTACTAGTATCTAACAGGTTGTTTGATTGATTTGAAATGGTGACGATTCTAAATTTAAAATCAAGTAAATAAAATTTTTCGAAAGTAGATTTTAAGAAAATTCAATATTAAAAACTATCTAGGGTTGTGATTTCTTCCAATATCATTTTAAAGATGAAGTGATTATCTTAAAGTTGGGTAATATATTGATTTATTAACCTGGAACACTAAATTATGTGTAAGCCTCTGTCGATGGTCAGACACAAATACCCAGTTTAACCCAATTGAACCATATGTCTATGTCAACCAAATTATCTGGATTCATTAAGTTTAAATTCCAATTATGGCTACCCCCGCCCGACAGGTATATGTCTATCCTGTAAGAAAATCTATTAAAAGGTTATCTATCCTCAAGGAAGATCGTTGACTATTGAGTCTAAGGTCTTAAACTTAAAATCCCTATGTCTAGTTCATTTTAAGTTTCCCAGTTCAATTTTATTAATGGCCAATTAATGAAAAAACATTAAGATTAAGACTCAATAAATAAATCTTTATATTACCCAAGCTATAATGTAACCCCTTATAAATCGGTGATATTGGATTTCATCACAACCCCAGATAACTGGCTTAGTTACGACACATATTTACGGGTAGTAAAAAAAACTTAAATAAAATAAAAGACATAAAGTAAAATACTGAAAATTAAATACTGAAAAGTAAATACTGAAAGTAAATGCTGAAATTAAACACTGAAAATTAAATGCTGAAAGTAAATTACTGAAAGTAAATTACTGAAAGTAAATTGCTGAAAAGTAAATTGCTGAAAGTAAATTGCTGAAAGTAAATTACTGAAAAGTAAAAACTGAAAATTAAAGAAAGAAAAGTACTGTGCGTAAAAGTAAATTGCGGAAAGTAAAAACTGAAAAGTAAAGAAAAGAAAGTGCGAAAGCGGAAATTAATTATTGAAATCTGTAAATAAACAAACAAGATACAATCTTCTTAGTATTCTTAAGGAATTCCTTAGAAGAAAGTATGAATTTTACAAATGAAATGGCTTGGTATTTATAGGCAAAATTTTGCCTCCATCAAATCATCCACCAAATCAATTATTAATTGCTCCACTAATTGCTTCACTAATTGCTCCACCAAATCCATTATTAATTGCTCCACTAATCTCTTATCATGTTTGGTGATGATTTGATAATTTTTATTATTTATTTATTATTTATTTTTTTGTTTTGAAAATGATTGAAAGTGACTTTAATAATTACACACAACACACTTTTGGATGGTTCATCAATTTCGGGCATGAAATCGTCAGAATTAGAAATTATTTTGTCTTTCGAAGCTGTAGATATTTGAGTCTTCTTTAATCTGGAACTTGAATCAGCTCAATCTGATATCGGAGTAAAAAGTTATGCCCAAAATACGACAGATGCACAAAATTGGAATTTCCAAAACTGCACTTCGTCAAAAACGCCATTTCAAGTTTCCAATCTCCAAAATTAAAATATCAAGTCCAATAATTGCCCTTATTTGACCCATATTTCGTCCTAAATGATTTCATTGAGATCCGATATTATTTTATCTGCAAAATAAACTAAAACACATCAAAACGTTCATCAAACCCGAGAAACTAAACAAAATATTAAGTTAAAGAGGTGGTAAATATTGATATATTTTCTACTCATCAAGGCGATGCAAAACTGCTCAGAATAGAGCAGGGGTACCGATTTACCGGTATCAGGGACTGGTATACCGGTTCCACTGTAGAAATCTCAGGATTTGAAGGATTAAAATATTTTGCACTTGATCCTAATGCATCTATATGAATGTTAATGAGTCCTTACTTGAATTATAGACTCACTTATAATGAAAGCTCTGAGATATAAGACCACACTAGATATTCTTCATTAGACGCTTGAGTCTTTACATCCATTTTGCTTCAATAACTTTCTGTAATGCTTACGAATGCGCGTCAAAGTCTCTTGTGTTGCATCATCAAAATCCTTCATTGAGTTCAATGGCGCCAACAGTCTCTCCCTTTTTGATGATGACAACCTTTAAAACTTGTGAGCTATGAGTGTTCCAAATTTGTTGACGATTATAGCTCCCCCTTAACATGTGATTACCTTTTAGTATAGCTCTATAAAACTTAGACAAACACATTAGTACACAAATTTGCTCCCCCTTAGTACACGATTATGGCTCCCCCTCAATATTAGTTTCCCCTCAATATATGACTGCTTTTCAATATAGCTCTATAAAACTTAGACAAATACATTAGTATACAAAATTACTCCCCCTTAATACAAGGGTGAAGGTAACACAAGTATTATCTCTCATTCAATGATTTCTCTCTCATTGACATTATCAAAAAGGATGGAGAAGCAAAAATTAAGCACAAAGAGATATAAACCAATCATGTGTATAAAAAATATATTAAAATTCATAAACATGCACCATTATTATTTTCTCCCTTTTAACCATATAATCTAAAATTCATGCATAAGTCATCAAAATCATTCAAGTTATACCAATATATATGCATTCCATTTTTAAAAAATAATGATCGATGGCAAAATATATTCAATATTAATAATCCAAAAGGATCACACATATCATAAATAGAAATAAGTCATATATGATACCAATTGAGCTTAAAAAGATACAATCATACATAGGTTAATACAATTTAGCTCAAAACCCCAATCAATAGCATGGTTTATAATTAAATTTAATTCATGTCAAAAATTTAAGCATACTTATATAAGGTAGAGGAAACGGTACCAATATTTTCATAAACATAAATTTTACCTTTTACCATTGTCACAAAGTGACAAATCCACAAGTTTGAAACTTAGTCTTTTAGAGGTAGAGTTTTGATGTTCTTCTTTTTGAGCTCTTTCCTCATTTTGTGTCGAGTCTTTGGGATCAATTGTATTTCTCATTATTCACTTTTCCTAAAATTTCCCACTGATGAGCGGAAAATATATCAATATTTACCGTCCCTTTTACATAATATTTTGTTTAGTGTCTCGGGTTTGATGAACGTTTTGATGTGTTTTAGTTTATTTTGCAGATAAAATAAAATTGGGACTTAATGGAATTATTTAGGACGAAATTTGGTTCAAATAAGGGTAAAAACTGGACTTGACATTTTGATTTTGGAGATTGGAAACTTGAAATGGCGTTCTAACGAAGTACAATTTAGGAAATTCCACCTTTGCGCAATTGTCGTATTTTGGCCATAACTCTTTACTCCAACATCAGATTGAGGTGATTCAAGTTCCAGATTAAAGAAGACTCAAAGAGATACAACTTTGAAGTTCATAATCATTTCGAATTCTGAAGTTTCTATGACCGAAATTGATAAAACATTCGGAAGTATGTTATGTGTAATTATTAAAATCATTTTCATAATAAAAAAATAATAAAAAAAAAAAAAAATTGTCAAACTTCCACCAAACATGTTGGTGCCATGTTTGGTGCCATGTTTGATGCCATATTTGGTGGAGCAATTGGTGGTGAAATTGGTGGAAGCCTTTAGATTTGCCTATAAATACCAAGCTAAACTTTGTAAAATTTTCATGCTTTCTTTGGAGGAATTTCTCCATGAAAACCTAAAGAAAAGTGTCTTGTGTATTTATTTAAGTTTTCTTGTATTTTATTTTATTTAATTAATAAAATTTTGTGTGTTTTCATTTACAGCATGAGCAGGTAATCTCATTCTGCTGGGGTGAAAATGTGAGACTTTTAATATAATAAATTATATTAATCTCCCTTATTTTAATTAAAATTTGGATTAATTAGTTACCGCCTATACGGTCGGTTTAGGTGACAACCTTATTTACTGCCTATATGGTCGGTTTTACATTTCAAACGTAGTTTCTGCCTATATGGTCGGTTTAGGTAATAACCTTGTTACCGTCTATATGGTCAGTTGGATTTAATCGAGACAAACCGCCTTTATGGTTTGGTTAAATATAATTAATTAATCGGTAAACATTGATAATAAGGGAGATTTATAATTTTGAAATATTAAAAGTGAATCCTCTAACCCCAATATTTTCTTTATTGTTTTATTTACAGATTTTACTTTATATCTTTTATTTTATTTAAACTTTTACTAGCCTTAGATATTTGTTGTAACTAAGCCCGTTATCTGGGGTTGTGATGATTTCCAATATCACTGGTTTATAAGGGGTTATTTTACGGTTTGGGTAATATAAAGGTTTATTTATTGAGTCTTAGTCTTAATGCTTCTTGTTAATTGGCCATTAATAAGATTGATCTAGTAAACTTAAAATAAACTTGGAAAATAAATTTTAGGTTTAAACATTAGACTCAATAACCCACGATCTTCCTTGAGGATAGATAACCCTTTAATAGATTTCCTTACAGGATAGGAATATACCTGTCGGGCTGGGGTAGCCATAATTGGAACTTAATCTTAATGAATTCAGGTAACTTGGTTGACATATGAATATGATTAATTGGGTTATACTGGATATTTGTATCTAACCATCGAAAGAGGCTTTTACATATTTTCGTGTTCCAGGTTAATAAACCAATATATTGCACAAACGTAAGATAACCACTTCATCTTTTAAAGATATTAGAAGGATTCACAACCCTGGATGGTTTCATAATATTGAATTTTCATTAATTTACTTTCGTGCAATTTTATCTACTTGTTTTAAGTTTAAAGTCACCATCCAATCAAACAACCAATCCATTAGATACTTGTAATAATTTGGCTTCATAAATTAATAGCTTAGGTATTAAGTCATCGTTGGATCGATAATTTTTATACTACTTGAACGATACGTGCGCTTGCGTTATACGCGTGTGATTACGCCGGTCACCCACATAAAATCATTTAAGCACATTTTGGTACCCAAATTTTATTGGGTCTATGGAGGTTAATCTTGGTTCATAGTGTTGGGAAGAGGCCGCGAGTGCGCAGCGGAAAAATAAATAATTAAAATTATGATGCCGCTTTCCCTTTGCCCAAGACCCATTTGTTTTTATTATTCTACAAGCCTAGGCATGTTACTATATATTCTAAGCATAAAACTCATAAAACATGCAAAGAACATAAACCTAAACATGCTAACTATCATAAGAACTCTAATTAAAATAAAGAAAGAAAAAGACTTACTTGAACCGTAGACTCCTCCAGTCCTCCCTCCAATCTACAAGTTTTTCTCGAACTCAGCAAGCTCTTCCATGTTCCAAAGAGCCACCCAAGTGTGTGGTCTCCAAAGATGCACACACCAAAGCCAAAACTCAACGGCAGGACTACGCCTTGAGTGCACGGGTATTTTTCCCTTGGTGCTAGCCTAGACAAATACCTCAAAACTTTTAACTCGAGGTTCCTCTAGTCAATTAGACTTAAGGATCCTCAAAATCAGTGGCTTACTCTTAAAACTTTAGAGTTGTTCACTTATATAAACCCAAGATTTGAAAGGTTTGGTGCAAAAATTTGTGAAAAATTCTTTGGGTTTATATAGTGCTCCAAAGACAACAAAATTAATTAAGAATCCGATGTGGGATAAAAGCCAATTTAATCTTAGCCATTGGATCTTAATTTAATGAGATTATAAAACCATAATAAGAGTTTGAGCCGAATTAGAATTCAAAACAAATAACAAAAATAACAAAAAAAATTTCACTATTCACATGGTACTATTCACGTGAATAATTTTTTTATTTTTTATTTTTTATTTTTTTATTCCAATTCCCAAAGTGCCCCTATCGTCATTCACCAATCCCTAAACCACTATGGAACCTCATAAATGATCTGTTCAATAATTAAACATATTGAACCATTTATGAACAATTCCTACAGCAATCATATATGCTGTTAAATATGTACTATGCACTGTTAACCATTGATTTCGACTTTGTTGTGTGTGACCTTTTGGGTTCCCCTCAAGTTGGACATGAAATGAATCGTGATAATTTAATCGAACATAAATTATCCTCTAATCAGATGGTCGTTCGATTTCAATGACTAAGGTTGACATCTAACAACATGCCAAGGCCCCCAAATGAGAATGAAAGATATATATACCCATTCTGTATGCGATTTACATATGATACGGTCCCTCGCCTTACTTTATCCCCACCTATTCACCTAGGGTACGAAAAGTGTCTACCCATATGGTCAAATGTATGATGTTGATAGTGTCATGAATCGTGCTAACCCAAGAATCTCACATGATTCTTCTGCTGTGGCCACAGTCTCAAGCACTGATCACACATATCAACCTGTGAACTGGAATACTACTCTTATAAGAAAATATTATCCGAGAGAGTGGTGATTCTCTGTTGTATCTTTATAAACTTCATATGTTTCAACAAATGACCCAATCATACCCTTATGACCGGATCTTTTGAACCGGGGAAGGAGAATGTCAAAGTTATTTGATCCACACATAAGATTGTAAAGACCTCAAGTCTAATGACTAGTCATATAATCGATACATGAAAGTTCTCACAGACACATGGGATAAACACTCCATATGAAAACTTTCGGCGGTCAGTTCGATGGACACGAGTAACTCATGCATCCATGTGATACACCAAGCGGACGGATCTCCGCTAGTAGCCTATGAGATCTGCTACCCCACTTAAGGGCGGATCATATCATCATGCTAGTCTCTCCGCTTTGTGAACGCCCAGATTATTCACAAAACTATGACTAGAAACATTTAAGAGTAATGATTCTCATAAGGCGTGGAAGCCATCGTCTTATTACTCCAAGGGCTTTATTACAGTGTTGATGATTTATATAAGTTATGTAAGACAAGTATAATAAAGATTGCCATTTTATTAATTAATGAAAATATTACAAATACATGTACATATAGCCCATCCACAAGTTGGGTATAGGGCATATCCCTAACATATAGGGAAACTCATGCGTTCACTTTTACATTTTTATACATGAAATCAAATAATTTGTGTCTTTTTTTTATTGCATGCATGACATGCGATATTTGCATCAGTAGTAACATGTGTATGAGAAGTGAATGCCTTGACAAAATAATTTTTCAAAAATTTCCTTTTGATGTAAGACCTATATCATAATCCTTCTCTATTAAATGCACATCTTTAGGATCCAAGAAATATTTTAAATTTTTTCTCTCCCAAAGTGAGTTTTGTTACT